>LR749991.1:1061015-1175917 GCA_902729485.2 Mus minutoides | reverse complement strand
ATTCTGCCAATCCATGAGCATGGGAGATCCTTCCATCTTCTGAGATCTTCCTCAATTTCTTTCTTCAGAGACTTGAAGTTCTTGTCATACAAATCTTTCACTTCCTTCGTAAGAGTCACACCAAGATATTTTATACTGTTAGTGACTATTGTGAAGGGTGATGTTTCCCTGATCTCTTTCTCAGCCAGTACATCTTTTGCATAGAGAAAGGCCATTGATTTGTTTGAGTTGATTCTATATCCAGCTACTGCACTAAAGCTGTTTATCAGGTTTAGGAGTTCTCTGGTGGAGTTTTTGGGGTCACTTATATATACTATCATGTCATCTGCAAATAGCGATAATTTGAGTTCTTCCTTTCCAATTTGTATCCCCTTGACCTCCTTTTGTTGTCGAATGGCAAAAATATGGAACGCTTCACGAATTTGCGTGTCATCCTTGCGCAGGGGCCATGCTAATCTTCTCTGTATCGTTCCAATTTTAGTATATGTGCTGCCGAAGCGAGCACACTAGTCTACTTTCTAAACACCTGTGGGGGGGGGGAAACTTAATTATCTACAAACTCATGAACAAATAAAAACCTAAGTGGGAAAAAAAAAACAACAAGTTTTTAAAGAGCTTTATGTTGGGGCAGAGATGGATCAGTGGTTAGGAATACATTCTGCTCTTCCTCAGGACCCGAACTCTGTTTCCAGCACCACATCACCCAGCTCCAGGAGCTCTGATGCTTTCTTCTGGCCCCCACCAGCACTACACATGCGTCATTGCATACACAGGTACATATTTAAATCCACAAAACGAAAAGCAATACACAGAAGCATAAGCATCTATATCCTTTAACCCATGTGGCAGCTTCAAGTCTCCCTAATCTTCTCTTACCCACCATCACATCCCTACATCAATTGAGAAACAGTTGTTTTTGCCTTCTGTATTTTGGTCCACTATGCAAAAGCAAGATGTAAGGGAAAGAAAGGCTCAGTGACTTTGGAATCCTGTAACTTAAGTAGACTTATCTGATTAATATAGACTTCTTACTGGAAGCTCCTGATTAGTACCTTCAACCACATACAACATAAATGTCCTCTCTCTGTAGTCTTTGTCTGATAGTGAAAGATCCTGATAATTGTCCATTAAGGTAAAAGGGAGCTTCATAAACAAACCAGTAAGCAACACCGAGAATCCTACCAACTGTTTCTAAACCACTCAAAGCACACATTATAGTTCACAGCGTCATTGTGCTGTGTTGAATTCGATAATTAAATAAATCTCAGAGGCAGGTTTGCTACCCACCTCAATGGTTTACATTCCTGAATGAAAGATGCACATACAACCTTTATATTTTTTTATTGGTTATTTTATTTATTCACATTTCAAATGTTATTCCCCCTTCCTGGTTTTCCCTATGTAACCTCCTATCCCATATCCCCACCCCAGCCCCCTTCACCACCCTAGCATTCCCCTACACTGGGTCATCAAGCCTTCACAGGACCGAGTGCTTCCCCTCCCATTGATGCCAGATAAGGTCATCCTCTGCTACATATGCAGTTGTAGCCATGGGTCCCTCCGTGTGTTTATTATATTTTAAGATGCCTTAATCATCACAATGGCTGAGCTACTGTCGAACCTCCATGCAGTTAATCCACCTCCCACTGATAATCCCGTGTTATCACTTATAAAATTTTATATTCTACCTTGACTGCCCTGGACCCAGTTGGGCAGCCCTCTGGGTGGCCCGCTCCTGGCTCCTTCCCATGGCTGCCATGCCTCTCTGTCCTCCACTCTTCTCAGGCAAGGCATCTCTTCTCCTCTACTCTCTCCCAGCATGGCAGATCTCCTTCTCCCTCTCATTCCCGAGCCCTGGAGTCCTCAAGTCTCACGCCTGACTGCTCCGCACAGCCATTGGCTGCCAGTATCTTTACTTACTAATCAGAACCAAGTGAGGGCAGGGTCCCTCCGTGTCTTCCATGTAGACACTTTAACCTTAGAATACAAGGAGCATTAGGCCAAACCCACTATAGAGCTGTGTCTTCATCTTCACCATGCACAGGTTAAGGATGAGTGAGATTTTCTTCCTCTTAACAGAGGGAAGTCCAAAGCTTTCCAATATAAGGATCAGCTCCCAGGCTCGGTGTAATCAGTCGCAGAGTGTGGTTCTTCAGTTAGTTCTTTAACAAATACATGTAGGTTGTCAACTATGTGCCAAGCCTGGGGACAGCAGTGACCTGGGCAGGAAGGATGCTGTTTCTAGGAATTCATTTTCTGTAGGATTTGAGGTCGATGTTTTAGATCCTGTCTTGAAAGTAGTTTGAATTTGTCTAAGTGACCAACTTTCAGGGGCTGAGGTAGGTTCTCACAGGACTACATCAGAACAATGAACAACAACCTTGAGGACCACAAATATTTACTGAACATTGCCTGAGTACAAGAGCTTGCATGGTATTGACAGCTGCAAAGAAGATAGATACAACGCTCAAGCTCAAAGAAATTTCAAAAATCGTTGGTAAGTTTAGTGTGCTTAAGTGAATGTCAGGGCCAGGCATATAATATAGAGGATGAAACTAGCTACCCACTCTATTCCTCAGCTTCTTCAGTGTATTATTCAATTGCACACACCTATCCCTTTCTCCACGAGTTGCTTTTATATATTTTCTTTTAAAATGCAAGGTCCTTTGTGCTTTATATTTTCTTTTTCTGATTTTGTTGGGGACAGTCAACTTCATTTTCTTCTTTACCGAGGGGAAAACAACAGTATCTGTGTAGCAGTCATGGCACCTCTGTGTCAGAGAGTAAGAGGTATGTATGGCTCTTGTGACCAGTGAAGAGGCTGCTCCAAGGTGGGAGAGTTAGACGAGTCCAGATGGTTTCACCAGTGGATTTATGTGACCAGAGCAAAGGTATGCAGTACATTAATGGTGGGCTAGTCTTTTAGTTCTTTTAGAACTGGTGAATCCATAATGAAAGGAAAGAAGAGGAAATCAGAGGCCTAAGAGCAGCAGTTTCTATGCATGCACATGCTCTCTGTCTTCTCTCCACATTCTGAGGCGAACACTAAGCCTATCGATTCAGATAATATAACCCTGAGCTATGCTGTGTAACTAAGCCTATCGATTCAGGTAATATAACCCTGAGCTATGCTGTGTAACAAGACTACTTAGTTGTTTTTACCTTGACCCGTGTCCATTTCCTTGGGCTACCCCAATGCTCTAAAAACCTTTCTATGGAGGCAATAGCTCCAGGGAGGAGCTGATGATCTACTACCAGGATGTTTAGGGGATTCCATTTAGTGCTATAGGTTCCAAACATGCCATCAATTTGGGGAATGTGGACTTACTTTGAAGGGAGCCTGAAGGCTTATTTCAAAGAAAGTCAGCAGTCTTGAGGCAAAGCACTGAAGAATAATTACTGTATCATATACAAACTCCACCTACACAGATGCTCTTTCCACCTACATCCACTTATCCCCATATAGTAAATGATTCCCTACTGAGTTCCAATGCCTTCGAATTTTACCTAACTGAGCAAAAATACCCATTAGAACCCCATTGTTTTGAATGTTACTTGTGTTAATGATGATTCTCCAAAAAGGTAATCCTGTAGTCTTTCATATTTCAAACTAATACCATCTCCTGAGGCCATTACTCTAACATGGGCTATATTATAGATCTGACTTCACAGATGGTATTTGAAACAGTCTAATGATCTGTTCAAAGTCACAAAATTAGGTAGTTTCTAAGAGCCAGCTGAAATGAGATTTTTGCTGTGGCCTTTTCTGCTTTGTCTTTGCTGGAAAACATGCATCTTTAGTAAGTATACCGGGTGTCGTACCTTACAAACCAGGAAAGAAGTAAACATACGACATCTGGAGAATGTCTTGTCAATTATTGATCAGAACTGGTGACACTTCTCTGTAAATGTGACAGTTCTCAGAGTCCTAGGTGGATAGAGGAGGATAGCATAGGGGTGGGTGTTAGCTGTATCCTGAAAAAGACACTTCTAGTAGCTCACAATAAGAATTGCTAGATTGCCTTTGTTAAGGAGAGATACGATGAGTATACTGTTGAGGATGTTGGGACTGAGTCATTGAAAAGATTCAGTTTTAGAAGTCTTTATTTTGAGCAAATGTTAAAAATAAATTACTGGCCACACACACACACACACACACACACACACACACACACACACACACACACACGCATGAATTGTTTGGCTTGAATTTCTGCTCGACATGGCGGTGCACACTTTTAACCCAGCACTTAGTGAGTTAAGGCCTGCCTGATCCACAGAGAGAGGTCCAGGCCACCGAGAGATACACGGAGACCTTGTCTCAAAAAAGGAAAGGTTTTGGTTTCAAGCCTTAATTAAAACTTGTATCTTTAGGAAAAATGCAAAAGCAGATATGCTAATAATAACTAGGTCACTATCTCTTAGAGCATGTCTTAGAGGTACATAAGCTAGTAAGAACTAAAGCCTGAGTTTTGATGTCATACATTTTGAGAAAGAATATCTCATAAATATAAGCTGTTTTTCTGGCAGACAGTATGATAAATGTTGATTGTGTGAAGAAAGAAATGGAGAAGGATGAAAGGATAATAATAATAATATAATAATAATACCAGAGTTTGAGTCTCCGGGGGAGCCTGATGAGGCTGTCGTAGATTCCCTTTGGATGCACTGGGACCTAAATTGACTCTTTGGACTTCCCCTGGAAGCTAGCCTTAGAAGGGAACAAAGGAGGGCATTTGTTATCTAGTTACATTCTTTTTGTTTGTTTGTTTGTTTTTGTTGTTGTTGTTGTTGTTGTTGTTTTTTCGAGACAGGGTTTCTCTATGTAGCCCTGGCTGTCCCAGAACTCACTTTGTAGACCAGGCTGGCCTTGAACTCAGAAATCCGCCTGCCTCTGCCTCCCAAGTGCTGGGATTAAAGGCGTGCACGCCACCACACCCGGCTATCTAGTTACATTCTTACAAGAGCATCCTGTGTTACCAAGAAGGAAAACCAATAGGCATACTTTTTTAAATTTTTCCTTCTCCTCTTCCTCCTCCACCTGCTGTTTCTTTTGTCTTTTGAGACAAGGTCTCAAGTATCCCAGGCTGGCTTTGAACTCTCGTCTTCTTGCTTCCATGTCCCTATTGCTGGAGTTACAGAGGTTTGTCATCACACCTGGCTTCTTTTCCTTCTTTTATAGTTATCTAGAACTTGGTCTAGCAGCTCTTTGTGGATAGGTTAATGAAGAATTAATGACTTCTTATGGATTACTGTAGGATAACCTGGAGATACTCACATGATCCAAAGTGAAGAACCAGATATACAGCATTTTCAGGGGACCACTCTCTTTTCCAGCAATCTGATGAGTTTAATGACTTGTACTTTAATAAAAAAAAACACTTTAGAATAGGCATTCTAGACAAGAATTTAATAGATATGAAGGAGGAGGAGAAAGAGGGATATCCAGGAGTCATAATCTAATAATACAATAGTAGGTCCAGAACCACAAGAGAGCGCGAGAAAAACCCGAAATGTGTAAAGAAGTAATGAATATAACAAAAGAAGAATTAAAAGACTGAACTCCTTTCTCTAATAAATGGCATAAGCCTTCAGCTATAAAGCACTTTCTTAGTATTATGCGTTATGAGGAATGAATGTATATATGGCTATATGCATTAATGCATTTAAATGCATAAGTGGGAGCACAACATCATGATCTCTGAAATGACATAAAGGAAAATAAAAGCACATTAATAACTCATATAATGTTCCCTGCGGAAGGAACCTGCTACAGTGGGGGAAAAAAAACAAGAATGTTTCTTTTATATTGTCATGTTCGCAAAACTGCTCTGTTTATAACTAAATCACCAATTATAGCATTGGCTGGAGATCTGTTCTTAATGAGATTTAACAGGAAAAACTTAATGTAGTAGCGATGGCTTGCACTGTTCTTGAAGGCCATCGTGATGTGCATAATGTGCTGGCTGATCTTGTTTCTCAACTGGATTTGATAAAGAGAAACTGCACTCAGAACAGCTTCAGGGGCAACCTAACCAGGAAGATGAGGGGGGAAGAAAGGACTGGCACGTACAGAAAAGCTAGGATCAGTTGGGCTGTGCTCTCACTGGTGACGGGCACTGCCTGTAACACCAACTCAGAAGCTCAGTGTAGGGACTCTAGTAGGCAAGAGCATGACCAACATGGCTCTCGCAGTCTTAGCCACTCCTCTATGCCCTCTGCCTTGCTAAAAACCATTAGGTTGCATTCCTAAAGCTAGCCATCAAGGTCTATTCCTTTATTGGCCACAGGCTCCTCTTGAGGCTGACTATCACTGTCTAGCTATCAAAGTATTTAAATCCAGTAATCTAAAGTACCCCTTTGGTTCACCCAATTCACATGTTCAAATGAGATTAAACACTTCATCCTAACACAGAGTTTGACCCTGTAAAAACTGCCATTTACCTATGGACCATGGCTGTATCCTCTTTATCTAGAGATGGTACTTTGGCCCTCTGGGACACATATCCCTTCCCCCTCTCCCTTGTTCCTTTCCTCTTCTTCCTAGCACTCTATCTCCTGTTTTTGTCTCTTATTTTTTGCCCTTTCTTCCTCTGGGGGAACGGAGCAAGCTTAGCTAATCTCAGTAAGAGGTCTCTGCAGAGGAACAGTCCCAGGCTGTAAACATCCTGGAGGGGGAAGCTGTGGTGATAGCTTTTGTATACACTGGTCAGTCATTGACAAACATTCAATACTTGAACCAGAGTAAGACTTTGCCTTCCTTCTGAGCCTCACGCAGAGAAGGCTTTACCACTTCTACAGGTCTGAGGCATCTGGGTCCTTAGTATGGCTGTGCCCATGTCTATCTCAGGTCTCCCCACAGAAACTCAGGAGATTATAAAGTGTACTTCAGGGTGAGTCAGGCCCATTTTCAAAGAAGTGAAACCATGGAGAAAGACTCGATTTGAGTCAACTGACACCATTCTGCAGACTGGAGACCCAAAAGGAATCAAGTGAAGAGGAGGAAGTAGTCCATGGTTGTGGTTGTCATGGTTTGAGGTGCTTCATCGTGCTGCCTTCTCCAAGGACAGACCAAAACTGATGTAATTACTGGAAAAATCAGTAGATCTTTTGTCTCTTGAATTATTTCACTCAAATCCTTTGTCACTGTCGTCAAAGTCTGTCATGGACAAATTGCTCAGCCTCCGTTCCTACCCATGGATGAGAACAGGAAAACTAGGGCTCAGAACTCTCAGAATTCTGCTCTTCTCGTCTTTAAACTCGTATGCCATAACTTAGGAAGCACACACATAAAGGATGGTACTGAACATTTTAGAGATGCCCCAAGCCATCAATCCCCTTGTGCATGCAATTATGTTGAAAAGAACAGAATATGTTCAATTTCACAGCTTATTAATCTCTATTTTAGCTAAGCAGAAATTATCATATGAGTAGTACTAGGTGTTGTTGGTATTTTATTTTAAAATGAGGCAAGAATAGATAACATAAAATCTATACTTTTTAAAATAGGTATTTTTAAAATTTAGCATGCAAGATATTTGCAGTATCATTAGGATATTTCAAATAGTTTGTTTTAATAGACTTTCCTTTCCCTTTATCTCTTCAAAACCCAATTCCTTCTTGTAACTCCACTCCCCCATTTCTCTTCTTTTGTGTCCCATGGGTTCCTTTGTTATTTTTATTCATCGGCTATATATTTTCTACTCTTGGTCTGCTTTCTGGTTTCTGAGGCTTTATTTATATTCTTACACACACACACACACACACACACACAGGTTTAGATTTTTTCAAAACCTACTTTTAATAAGGTTCTTAAATTCTTCATCCTCCCTTCTGGCCCACTACCCACCAGAGGTAGTAGAAAGGAAAGGTTAATAGAGAAAAGGAGGATGTAGGCCTGTTTAAAGACAGTTCTTTGGGGGCAATTCCAATCTTGGGGGCAGGATATCAGCAGTTCAGTTCACACACATCAGCAGCTGCAGCTCCATCCACTCACAAACACCATTCACAAATCAGCAACAGCAGATTGATCCAGAAGAAACTGAACAGCTCTGGCAATTGGCTGGAATCTGTGGAAGCAGCAAGAAGCCACTGGAACACCACAAGAAGTTCTTTGGTCATGATAAATGAAGACCAACAAGAATGGCAAGGTGTACCAATACCATCCAGTATCATGCACGGACCTTTTGACTATATTTATGTCCTTTCCACACATCATATATTCTCTCAAGCATCCTCTCTGACAAAACATCATATGCCCATTTCCCAGGCTGCCTCCAGAAAAACACCACCTGTCTGTTCTTAGTAAAACATCCTCCCACGTGTCTGCTTCAGCCAAAACATCCTCTCATAAGACAGTTTACAGAGAAACATCACATAACACAGTTGAATCTCCAAAGAAACCAAAATTTTCTACTTCACAAACAATGAAAGACCTAGAAACTCAAGGACTCTCTCACGTTCTGACTCCGGAGAGGCGACACCCCAAATCACTCACAAGAAACAGTTTTGATACAAACTGCAAGAGGACTTTTATTATCAGCCAGCTGAGGATGAGCTCCTTTTGCCCCAAGGGGCTGGGGAGTTCGACCCCGAGCTCCAACAGCAGAGGGTTTCTGAAGGAAAAACCTCAGGAGGCAGGGTAAGAGCAGAAAGAATGGGGGTGTTCATGGATCTGTCCTTGGTGAAGGAACAAGAGAGGAAGTGAGCCAATGTCTGTCTTTGCAGTTATCTCTGGGTCTCTGACACAGACAGGCAGGCTGGGTCATCTAAGGTAGAGGAACAAAAGGCTTCTTGCTAGCTTTAGAGAACAAAGAGCTTCTTACTGGCTGTATTCTTAGAGATCAGGGAAACAGGCTTTGGGGGAAAACTTTGGGGTAAAATTTTGGGGTCTCACAACACCACATACATGTATATGTAACAAATTAAGATCTACACATAAGAGAGAATATATTTTTTTGTTTTTGTTTTCTGGGTTTGGGTCACTTGCTTAGTATGCTTTCTAGATCCATCCTGAAGTTTTAAAATTTTTATTTTTCTTTATAGTTGAATATAATTCCATTGTATCAATGTATCAAACGTTCATTATCCTAGGTTTCTGTTGGCTATTGGACCTATAGGACTTCACACCCCTAGTCTGTGGCACTAGGTTAGGAGGAGTTATTTATTAGGATAGGGATTTCCAAGTCTTCCCCTGATGGAACTACCGGTGACAGGTGAAAGTTACCAACTAATGTGTACCATTGCCAGACCTATTCTTACTTTCCACTTCTTTATTCTTTTATTTTCAAACTATGTATTTTATTTGACTATCAAGCTTAATACAAACACATGAGGTCATTCACTTTGGGAAAGATTTATAAATCCTGTGATGAGCTACAGATGTCCTGCCTCCACCTGGGCACATACATCTTCAAAGTCACCTTTGTGCTTTCAGTTTGGTTATTGTTCCCGTCTAGTCTCCCCTTTGAATCTGTTTCCTTCAGTATAGCACAGAGATCCAGAGACACAGTTTACACAGTTCCTCCATGCATACTCAAGTAGCTGGCTGGACACCAACCATTGCCCAACACTGCAGGCTTCCACATGTTTAAGATCCATCACAAGGGAGAACCAGATGCCTAACTACCTCAGCCATGTCAGATGATCCCCTGGTGACCCCTGAATGTGCTAAATATGGCTTTGAAAAGAAGGGAAGTTAACTCTTCTAGAATGTTTCTTCAGAACCTAAGGCATCTATGAAAGAGAATTCATGCTCACAAGACTTTGGAGCACTAGAGACCTGGCTTTGTTCTTTGTCTGCCAGGGTTGAATCCTTGAGCATGGGCAAGTTTTCCTTCACGTTTTTTAGATATTATTTGTAAGACAAGGCAGGTGAGCTCTTATTATTGTCTCCTGAAAGATGGGAAGAGCATCAGCTTCATGGGATTGTTGTAGAACAAAATGACCTAGTCTGGATGTGGTACTCAGAACAAAGCAGAGCACACATAATCCAAACACACCGTGATCACTTGCTGGTGTTGGCTGCTAATGTTTCTATGCTCTCAGTTTCTGTA
Organism: Mus minutoides; assembly: GCA_902729485.2. Lineage (NCBI taxonomy): Eukaryota > Metazoa > Chordata > Mammalia > Rodentia > Muridae > Mus > Mus minutoides. The sequence goes on along the minus strand of LR749991.1, from coordinate 1,165,862 downwards.
ACTCTCTCTTCTCAACAAACATGCTCTCCAACAGCTAGCATGGATTCCTTGGGACCTTTGAGCTGGCTAGCTAGAGAAGCTATGCTCGATTTCTCCATCTAGTTTGTGATATTTGGCCATCATGGAATTTTTAATTGGAGGAGCAAGGGGCCACTTACTGAGTGGGTATCACCCAGATTTGTATTGTTCATATCCCAGAGCTGTGACAGTCTGTGGCAAATTGGTTTGACAGATGTGTATCGATGGCAATTTCTCGGTGAGCACTGTCCTAAATTAATTAATCACTAGGCAATTTAATCTAAATTGAATGCTAGTGCTGCACCCAGAAAATTTTGTTTTTAATCCTTGAATCATCCCAGTTTAAATGAAGTCAATTAAAATGCTCTGTTCCTAACCACTTTTTCCAATTGAATGTACCTAAATGGACACAGTACTCTGCAGGGCATCTTTCTCTTATGAGTTTGTGTCTCTTTAATGTCCTTGGGTTAATCATTTTCAGATACTCTTTGAGCTATTTTCTGCCATTGCTTTGAAAAGCATTTGCAGTTCATTTGCAGGCTGCTGAGGGAAGCTGATGAGGTGGACATAAAAAATGGGAGCGAAGATCATGAGGTCCTTGTTGAGGGTTAACAAACAATGTTGCTCGGTGTTATTGATCTACAGGTCACCAGTGAAAGAAGCAGTGTCAGGGCCAAAGTAGTCAAATGTCAGCTGTTTATGAGATAGGAGTTCCAGGAATGCATGGAAACAAGCAGATGGTGCAACCCCATGTGGACAAGTTGTTGACCCAAGGGCTCCTTTGTCTCGTGGATCTCTGAAAAATGCCCAACTTCATTAGCCCTGTCCTCCTCCAGGGAAGCTGTAAATGCTTGTGTAAACACTGAATGCACCTCTTCAGATACCCTGGGAGTCAGGGATAAGATTAGCATGATAAGCCCAAATGGCATGTCCTGTTTCTTCCCAGCTTGGAGTCACCTCCTGCCTTGGAGCTGGGTGAGCAGATTTGGTCAAGCACTATGAGGTGTTTGGGGGTGGGAAAGGTAGCATTTTGGCTGTTCAGAGATCCAAAGCAAGGTTTGAATCAGAATCAAAGATCACGGCAGCCAGCGATGCAGCTTTGTGGTCCTCAGAGCAGTACTATGAACTGCTCTGGATGTTCAGGGCTGCAGCAGAGTGGAACTGTATGAGCTAGCCTCTCTTCACAAAGTGTTGAGTCTAGCCTGTGACTACACTGTCTTTCCCCTCACTTCTTTCTGTCTTTTAAAACTCCTTAGGAGATTCTCTCTCTAATGAAAGAAGAGCTCATGCTTATTTCTCTCTGAGCCATCTGCAAGGATCCATTCAACCCACCAAGGCCTACCTTTGCCTTACCACTGGTGGGGACCATTGCTCCATGTTTTGCCACGTAGAGAGCTGGGTGCCTAGGAAGAGTCAGGCGAAGTGGAAGGAATACAGGCCTGCGTGGTCTGGCACCAAGCCTACATTCCTCTCCTGTTGTCGCCCCTGGGCCACTTGGGCTACTTAGCTCACTAGGTAGGTGGGCTCTGAGAGATTCGCACTAAGCCCCCAGGAGGTTTTTCATTTTTATGCTGCGAGGGTATGCAAGCATAAGGTTGGTTTACCTGCTGATGCTCCAGTCTCAAAAACACGAAGAGTCTCAAGTGCCCCACTGGGATTGGTGTCCTGGGTGAGAGATTCTCATCTACTTCTTCCTGTCCTTATCACAAACTTGCCAACTGGGCTCACCAGCCAGCTTTTCAGATTTCTTGCCAAATGAAAGCCTGCTTAGCATTTTAATCCTTTAGCTTGCTGAGCAGAGTTAGCGCCATCAGAGATAATGTGAGAGCCCAGAAGACTGACATTTCAAATGTCTTTTGAGTAAGGGAAGGAAACAGCACCTCAGCCGCAGATCCAAGGCAAGGCTTTGTCCGCTGCCATTGTCAACTTTCACCAAGGTTGCTGCTGCAGCGGATGGCCAAGGAACAAGCTGCCCCAGGTGCTGTCACTGACATCTGCTATATTGATTCTGACTGATCTTTGGTGAGCTATTGTGGAGATTCTCTTGTTTCATAGAATAGGGTGTTCTCCCCTTCCACCCGCTCCCTGTGGTGCAGAGGTAATAGTAGAGATGGTTTCTTACTCAGAGCCCTGAGCTAGACTTGGGCAAGTTCTTTCTCAATCAGGCTCATGTTGCTATTTATAAGATAATAGAGGAAAGGGGATAAACTACAAATTAAAATTAAGACCAGTGAGAAAAATTGAAATGTTTCAGAAATATAATCCAAACATTTAGAAACATAAAATGGCGACGAAGTTCTAAGGCAGTAAGAGGAAAGGTATATGGAAGGATACACTGAAAAATAAAGGCAGACAAAATTTAAATAAACAACAAGAAAGGGTTATGAACAACATCTAAAGGTAAATTCAAAAGCTTAAGCATTCAAATAGGCAAGTATGCAGAAGCTTAAACGTTCAAAGGATGTGAGAAGCAAGATGAAGACTTCAGAATCGAAAAGGAGCAGAAATCAAGACAACTACTAAATCAGAGAGAAAGGAAAAACCTATTTTAAAAGTCATGTATAAAAGATGAGTACTGAATAATCAAATTTATACTCTCAACCTAAATAAACTCAGGTTTGAAGACTAATAAGGCAGTAAATGTGAACAAGGAAACTGTTCAGAGTACTGTCAATGAGAATGTCTGTAAACAAAAATGGCAACCACTAAATGTCCTTAAAAGAACACTTTCTGCATTCTAAAAGGTAATAATAAATTCACTTCAAGATTACACTGAAATGACTGACCTACAAAGGCATGAGTCCCATGCCTTGGCAGAATCTTCTAGCTGAGTTGATGTGCCATACATAGTGTAGAGTCTCCAAGTAGGGGGTCCAGGTCTCTAATGAGCGGCAGTGCTTTAGGGATCAGGAGGGTGTGTTTCCAGCAACAAGCTCACTCTGGAGTTTTAACTCTCATGAGCTGTGAGGATTAGGACATAGGGACGCTAGTTATCACCCCAGCCTCTCTTCTCAAAGTCTTATATAGGAAAAAATGGTAGCTACAATGAAGAATTAGTGGTGTGGAGTCTTGATTTCATATGTGTGTGTGTGTGTGTGTGTGTGTGTGTGTGTGTGTGTGTATACATATTCAGGTATTTGTGTGCATATATAGGCCAGAAGTCAATGTTGAATGTCATTTCTTAGGTCCCATCCACCTTATTATTTTTCAGACAGGTTTTCTCCTGGCTTGTAGTTCATCAGCTGGACTAGGCTGTTTGCTGGTGAGCCCCAGAGATCCCCCTCTTCCCGCTTTCCTAGTGCTGCCATTACAGACAAGCACAACACTTGTTTCTGTTGCTTGCTTGTTTTTGTTTTGTTGGTTTTACTTTGGTTTGCTTTGTTTTCACGTGAGCTCTGGAGATAAAACTCAGAGCTTATGTTTGCACAGCAAATGCTTTACCAACTGATTCGTCTATCTGGCTCTGGGGCATTTGGTTTCTGTACCTTCTGGACAATCAGGCGATTGTACAGAGCTGAAGAAGAAAGAACACATGTCCTAATGTTGTGTTTCTTTGAGGTTGTCATCCATTGCCTAGGATGATGGCCTCAGCATACCAGATGGCTGCTTACGTGGTGTGAGATGGTCAGAATGTGGTTTTAGTAATATTTTTTTTCACCAGGAACATTTGAGCCAGTAGGACAACAGGGAAGTCCCATCCTGCAAAGCTGGAGCTCCCTGGAGAAAATTGGGGTGCTTAGTGTTGTAAGAAGCAGCTAAAAGAATCTACTCATGGGGTAGGGACTTGGAAGGAAGCACTTCCCACCAACACACAAGAGTCAGCAACAGTCCTAAATGATGGTTTTCTATTATTAGAGGACAGGAAGTGGGCTATCGCTGTTCTGGAACCCTTGTCACCAGTGAGAAAGGTAAACATGGGCCCCTGAAGACATGATATACATTTCACATGGCCAGATGATTGTTTTTCTGCTCTACCGAAACTTTGTCATGTTGAACTACTTGCCATTTTTTGTATCCACGTGTTTTCCATTCCTCTAAGCCTTGGTCAACTTTTCGGGCTAGTTAAGAGACTTCTTTCTTGTTTTCTGTTTTAACAGGCTGGGGAGGTCATTTCTTCAAAACTTCCATAATCTTTGTTGTATAACAATCTCCTCCATATTGAAAATTCTCTCTGGTAGGAAGGAAGCTTGTTAAGACTCAGGAAATACACGAAACTTACAAGTCTTCTGAAGTTCCCAAATCTTATAACTTTTATTTATTTATTTTTTGTTTTATTTGTTTGTTTATTTATTTATTTATTTATTTATTTATTTATTTTCTCTGTGTAGCTCCGGCTGTCCTGGAACTCACTTTTATAAGGACTCCCCTTTGATTATATAACCAGTAACAATGGCTATGAGGAAATACTCTGTAGCCTGCCAAACTGCTGGTTATGCACTGACCTCTTAGGGGTATGTTGTTTTGTTTTTCTTGTTTGTTTTATGTTTTTTGATTTGTTTTGTTTTTACTGATTTAAGTACCTGTGAATCATCAATGCTCCTGTAAGTAACCCCAATAAACTCTCTTGTGCCCTAAACTAGACTTTGGTGGAATCATTCTTTGGTCTGTTGCTCTAGTGCCTTATCTTGGGTAAATAGGAATTTATGTCTCTCTAGGAAAACTCACACTTCTCTTGGGTTCCACGGAAGTTTCTGCATTCCTCTGTCAAAAATTAGACTATCCTTCCATTATTATCTCAGAATGTATATTTTCTGTCTCTTGCCTTAGCCATCTCAGCTATCTAAGTGACTGGGGCTTTTTGAGAGGAACAGAGGTAGTTAGGGCTAATTTCTTCATTAGCAGCTTCTATCTCAGCATACAGTGTGGGGCTGGCTGCATGTAGCATAGGCAGTTGATAAACAAGTACCTTGCTTATCCTCACATACATAGAGTGAGTAGCCATGCTCTAGTCAGATTGTAGTTGCCTCCAGGTGGCATAGGAACTGGCCAAAAAAGTAAAAAGGTTATCGTTTTTGAGTCTGCTTACATGTGGATATGATTATGATAGCTTTATGAGAATGAACTAAATCATGATCATTAGCATATTCCCTATATACAAACATTGTCATAAAACACCTAATACCCAAATGGAAGTATTAAGGTCCTCTGCCAGGCTGGGAGTTGCAGGCAAGGGTTCAGCTGCACCATGTGTCCACCAGGCATTGTCTGGAGTTATGTCATGAATGCCGAAATTGCTTGTAAAATGGAGTTTCATTTGAAAGTATTTATGAACATTTTGTTGCTTTTAAGTTCTCTGGTATATGACAGACTTATCATGCTTTAAAAGACTGAGAATCGGTCTTTATCTGACAAGGCACCTGGAGTATGGTGAGTTTCGTGGTGACTTCTCTCTCACAGCATGTCCACCCTTTGATGGGACTGATACCTATAGAGGTTTCTGGAAGATCAAATGAGGTTACTACTGTAGAGGGTGGTTCTGATGCTAAATTCCTGTACTTCAATTGGTTTTTAATCTATCAGTAAAGATGCCAGGGCCAATTGTTGGGCATAAGGAAAGAGGCAGGACTTCCAGGAACCTGTAGGAAGAGGTGAGGAAACGCAGAGGAGGGAGAGTTCATCATGCTTCAGAGGGAGACAAGGCATCAGTCATGTGAAATCTAATATGGAGTGGCCATAGGCCACTTTCCTGACTGGATCTGGGGTAGCAACTAAAGCTGAGGGCAAATTTAGGGTGCTGAGCTAAGAGTATTGAGAAGAGCACAGTAGCCAAGGGCAGCTTAGAAGAGCCCAGCAATTGAGCCAATAAGGCAGGTTGAAATTGAGCAATGTGTGTGTCTGTTTTTCATCCGCAAATCCTATATCCTCTGGGCTGGGGCTGGTAGCGTGGTTCACCTGGAGCTGAAAGCAGGATAGCAAAAACTACATGCTCCACAGTACCACTTACCTTGTGAGGACAGCCTTGGTTGTAAACTCTGAGTAGGTACCACTTTAGTGTGGGAAGATAATGTTGGCTTTTGTTGCCCAATATTTTAGACAGGCAGTGTATTCCTGTCCTGACACAAGTCTGGACATTTGTGAATCCTCTTGAGCAGTGCTCCCATGTTCTGGATTTCACTAGCCAATGAAATGTCAAAATCCTCCAAGCCTCCAGGCTGCCAGCATTAAATGGGCCCAATGGGGGCATCTAATGAAACGGGCGGCCATCTCTTATAAGCGTCCATCTCAACCATGTCTGAACACTAACATGATGATCACCAGCTCTGAATGTGAGGCCCACTGGGTCATTTTGACTCCATCGATGATAATCTTGATAATTGGATAATTCCAGCTTTGGGTGAGTACTGTTTCTTTTTGCTGCAGCAACAGTGTATAGTTCTGAATACCTCTTTTCTTAACTTGGTTAGGAAGATGAAACCTAAGATTATGTAGTCTCTGGTGAAGCCATAGCTTCACCAACCCTGTCCTTATGACTTCACCTGCTAAGTTGACTTGTAACAAGATAATTATTTTTGGGAGGGAGTCAGGAGTGTTTCAAGTTGTTATTGTCACAAAACATGGACAGCTGTATTTGTAACAAATGAAAGAATGCTGTTAAGCTGTTGTGATATATTTTTAGAGAAAGCTAATGGTAAGATATTTTACCTAAAATATTTATTGGATTTTATCAACTGAAACTTCTGGTTTCTAGATTGTTCCAGATTACTGTCACAGTTTGGATACTTCTGCGCTTCTGTTTTACATTCTCCATTTACACCTGTAACCATTCTCTTGTAAAGGACTTAAGATATCTGCATCTAAACATTGGTCCTCTACATGGTTTGGTCTTGGAAAGATGAAGACCTTGACCCTGGCTATTTAGAATGAATTACACATCACATTTTTTTTGTCTCAGCATCTTTATGAGAAGACATGGAATGGGAGGAACAGTTTTTTCATCATTAGGCTCCTTCAGTTACATCATTGACTGCCTTCTTTTTTTTAGAATATTTCTTTTTATTAAGGGAGGAGGTAAGTACATTATTGAACAAATGGAACTACAGGGTGTGCCCTTTACAAGACTCAGTGAAACAATAAATCCATCAGAAGGCATGTGTCAATATCCTACAAGGAAACTTCATGCAACAACATTCAATGACGTTGAATATGTACAGATGTAAAAGGCTCAGGGAGAACTCACAACTCTTGCCACTTGAAGGATTGTTAAGACCCAAAAGTCATCAGGCATTTTTTGAAACTATATTTGGCAAAAGGTCTGTGACTGTTGTTGTGATTTAACATTTATTTCATAAAACAAAATTAAGAGCCCTCTTCCAACACCCCCAAATCTACATCTCTTTTTTTTCTTTTGCACTGATAATAGGTTAGAGGGGACCATTACTTGTGTTTGTCTATGAGTTTTGAAATGCTGCTTTTTTGTTCCAGCAGTCTATGTAATAGCTTTTCTTCTAATCCTGTAACTTAGTTTGTGAAGATAATTCATGATGCAAGAAAGGATAGCCAGGGTCAAAGTCGGGTGTCTTCCCTGCAAGGACTGAAAATCCATAGGGTTTTCTATTTCTATATAAAAATTTATAATTTTATGGCCTCTGAAGATAGCTTTTTAATTTTGATATAAAAACTAAAATTAACCACATAGTTTATGCCATTTTGATTTCAAAACTGTTCTTGTTTATTTCTATTCAAGCATCCATTCAATGAATATTTACTGAGTAGCTACTACCCATTAGGTATTCTTCAAAGCACTTCAAAGACAAACCCAGGAGCAAAGTAGCTAGTGAGAAGGGCTATGAATGGTGGTAACTTGGAAAGTGGCTGTAGGTGGTGATTTTCTATTATACAGCTCTCGGAGAGGACAAGAAGACTTGTCAACAAGATCTCAATAAAGTGAAGGAGCAAACTATGCAGGTAGGTGATGGATGTGGTTTCTGAGCAGTCTATCATGAATGGGCATGCTGTGAGGGTATTCTGTGGGAAGCATGGATTACATGGCTAGATCCAAGTGAACAGAAAAAGCAGGTCAGAGAAAAGGGTAGCTGAGGAGGATGGAAAGGTAGGACAGATTTCACTGGCTTTATTGGCCAAATGAATATGTTATTCTGAGATAGCTGGGAGAACACTGTAGAGAAGAGTGGCATATTTTGGCTTGTATTCTAAAAGCATTATGGCAGGTAGAAAGTAGCCTGGGCCCAGATAAGATCATGGATATACCCCAAATCTAAGAAAGGCCACATTTCTAAAATATAGTATTTAAAAGGGTAAAATTAGGGTGTGGCAATGAGATTTTCTGGTGTGGAAGAGTGGAGCTAACATTTTGCCAATCAGGGGAAGACCATGAATCAGTTTTGTTTTGTTTTGTTTTGTTTTGTTTTGTTTGGGGGGGGGGAGGCAGGACATAGCACATATCCAAATGAAGATACATACTATGGAATTAGGCCTGTGACCCCAGCATTCAGGAAAGAGGCTGGGGTTGGAGATGAAGATGTGTCTTATGCCATTGTATAGATGGTTTCTAAGGCTCAACATTGAAGAGATCACCTAGAAAAGGGATATCCAGCACCAGCAACTAGCACATGCTAACCTACAGGGAAATCCAAGGCACAGGAACTGTTTCAAAAAGCAGTTCTTCACTGTGTCAAAGTTTGAAGATTAGCAGCATGCAACCAAATTGGTTGCTGCACTGGGCAGGGAGGCAGTCAGTAATGCCCTTAGTTAAGTCACCATTCTGGGGATGAAAGGCCGAGTTTAAATGTTTCTAAAGAACAAGGAAAGAAAGAAAGAAAGAAAGAAAGAAAGAAAGAAAGAAAGAAAGAAAGAAAGAAAGAAAGAAAGAAAGAGAGTAGACACTGTTCCTCTGGGGTAGTATTTCTTTGAAGGGAAGCAGACCAATAGAGGGAAATGAAATGGGGTACTAAGGCCTAGGGGAGGGTTGTAACACAGGACATGGGTGAAATCCTCCATAGAATGGGAGACATTAGTGATGCAAAAGGGAAGGGTTATGGGTGAAGCAATGGCCTTTGCTTGGAAAGGATGTATAAGACACAGGAGCCAATGGGAGGAATTTCCCTCTATGGCTTAAACAAAAAGAGAAGCCAGAGTATTGTAGGTGTGTCTAAATGAGTACTAAAATCATCAAGCATTGAGATGGTGGTGCTGGAAAAGGCAGGGGCCAAGGGCTGAATACACGAGCAACATGGAAGAGTAACTGAAGGGGACCAGTGACTTTCCTGGTGGATGAAAGAGAAGTGGTTATTAGCAAGAGGAAGGAGAGCTTGTGACCTGGAAATAGCAATGAGGAATTATCATGTGTCTGTTCCTGTTAGCACTTCATAACACATATTCCCTCTGTATGATATGCAGGTTATGGATCTAGGTACTGGTCTGCTTAGAGCTTTTCAAAGCCTTTCCAACTGCAGATGAACATCTGTAGAAAGTACTTGAAGAACTGTAGTGTAAGTGAAGGAAAAAGCAGACTTAAAAATAAAAGTTTCAGACTGGAAGATCTGCTGGTACAGCTATACCTAGTTTTGCCAGATTTTTGACCGTTCAAAAAATTTTTGAAAACTAGCAGTTTAAAAAATGTAAGCAATCATAGGCACAGCAAAAGAATACTTTTCCCTTCTAGTATTATATACTTGCCACCTCTCTACAGTTACATTAGTAGTGTACAACAGCTAAAATGTCAAAAAGGAAAGTCCCTTTAAAACATGCAGTTTAGGGCCCTCTCCATCCCCTCACTGCTCCTACCAGACATACGAACTTCTGACTTAGGGAAATGCCTCAGGTCCCTTAAACAAACTACGGTAGGTACTGCTATGCTTTAACCTGGAAGAAGGGATATGTGAAGGGGCAACCGAGATGGAGATAGTTGCTAGGGCTGATGGTGGTCCATTGCTGGGAATGAATACATGCCTTCCCGTCAGCATTCATGAACCCTTCGTTCCACAAAGCAATTGGCTATCAATAAGAAATAAATCATCAAAACCAAACTCATACAGTGAGCGAGTGAGTGCAAAGTTGATTACACACAGTCAGAAGTGGAGAAACACTCAGGGTATTTTTTTTTTTTTTATTTTCAACTGTATTTTCTAGATTTCATCCAGATGTTCAGTGGGATTTTGATGTGACTTAAAATGTAGAAGCCTTATTCAGGGAGCTTTTGCTTAAACACATTTGGGGAGGTCTTTGTTGGTCCGTATGGTGGGCCTTCATGGGCTGGCATATGCCAGTGGAATAAAGTTCACAGCACAGGTCATGATCTTAGACTGTTTAATGCTGTGCAAAATGTTGAAGCTCACAACTGTCCATGGAGAAATTTCCAGAACAATGACACAGTATGGAAATAAAGACAACACTAGAAAATAATTCCCCAAGGTGTATGGGTTGTCAGCTGGGGAACTACAAACTGTGAAGCACTTCTATTCACTGCTTGGTTCTGGAAAAGAGATCATTCTATAGTCGACTGTTTGAGACTCTTGGGAGGACAGTTCATTTTAGGGTCCCTATTACTGCTGTAGTGAGCAAGACCAAATCCAATGGCATGTATGTGAAACTCCATCAGGAAAAAACTAGATAGACTTTAGAGGTTAAATTTTGTAATATAATTATGTAGTCTCAGGGAAAGCAAGTTATTGCCTTGTGACGTGGTTCGTACATGTTCTTCGAGACATTTAGTTTAAAATTTTCAGGAATGAACTAAAAGGTAATCAATCATTCCCAGCTGTTGAGACTGTCAGAACACAGCACCAGAAAGACCCTGGAGTATGTGGAGCCTGGTAGATATTCTCATTCTTTCCTGGAACACATTAAGATTAAGTTTCATCAACACCTATATCTTCTTTTGTAACAATAATGCAGCACACTGTATACTATAGAGCAGCCAGCACAAAGACAGTGGCATCTGTTCATGCAGACTTTCCAAGACAGCACACACAGAGAACACTGGCATGGTTTAGGAATACAGTGACAGGAACTTGTACACGCAGCAGCAAGGAAAGCAGTTTTTAACGAGAACTTTATGGACTGGGAAGTCAGACTTTGGTCCCTTGTTAATGGATGAAGCCCCCAATGGCTCAGGCCTGAGTATCACACACCTCTTTCTACTCTACTGCACAAGAGGGATCAGAGAGAGACACAATCATCAAAGCATCACGTGAGCAGACAGAAAACTGTTAGAAGTATGTAGAGACGACCAGGAATTATGATGGCTTTGAAAAATGTATGCTCGATGCAAGGTCTTTTCAGTGTATATCTCAGAAAACAATGTAGTGTGGTAGTGTTAGAGACATGGAACCCAGTCCAAGTGGTCTCAGTAGAATTTGCCCTGACCTCAACGTATACTATTAAGTAAACTCAACAATAATAACGACAAAGTCTAGGTCTTGAAGTTTGTTTAAAATTCCCCAAGAAAAGCACTGAGTTTCATTTAACTAAGGCTATCAGGTTCCATGTTGTGCCTCATATAAGTTGTTGTTTGTATGGTGTGAGATGGCTATGTATGATCTGAATGGAAATCAGTGTGGGGAAGATTCACAGTCCATCCATCGCTACCATTCACTGGATACAGGCATCCAAGCTACAACATATTAGCCAGCACTCAGGCACGATGGTCTCTTTCTAGGTTCCAGATCAAGGCTGTGGCATGGGCATGCTCAGTGGGCTGGCTGGATAGTTAGCCATTTTGTGCATTGAGAATGGACAGGTCTACTAAAACTTAATTGGGGTTTAGGGGTGGGAGCTATTCTGCCTTGTAGAAAAACAAAAACTTGGCTAATTTCTAGAAAAAAAAGACACTTTAAATTATAGTAGATAAATAGATTACACCCACCAGAAACAAACAAAAGAAAATCAACCCCAAATTTGGGATCTGCATGAAGAATCACTAGGGCACCATTCTGATACGTTTTATATGACCAAGGCCTCATGATGTCAGGACTGAGACCTGTCATAAATGCCAGAATATTTATTTCTGAGAATAACTGCTTCTAGGGATCCTATAAATGTATTTTAAGGAGCAGAGATTACTGGGGCCCTTTTTCAATTTGGTTTGCTGTATGCTCAGTGCAAAATATTTGTACAAAAATATAAAAGGCATGGCTCAATGTTTAACGTCTGTGTTTTATTTTGTTGGCACCAGAAAAAGCTCATGTAATGTTATGTCACTGTACATACTGTAAACAAGACGGCATTAATATGTTTTCTTATGATTTTCTTGTTCCAATGAATCTAGATTTTAAAAAATACATTCACAAACTACCTTATGTTTAAACACAATGATTCCCTTTTATTTCTTAACTGTACCCAAAGTCCCACAATAAAAAATCATTTAAAGCTGTGTGTTTCAGATGTATCGCTTAGAAATAATGAAACAAAACAAAAACATTAAAACAAAGATCAATTTGCAACATAATTTAAAGAAGCCTCAGGTTCAAAACATCACAGCAGCAATATAAAGAGCTGGTGGCAATCGCATTTGGAGACAAGACCCAAATCTACATTATTTTTGTCCATATCAGCATCCAATTATGGTAGTTGCTAATTCAACCCAGAGCTATTGCTGAATTTGTCCCATGGAATTCGTGAGGACCATGTTGTTTGGCAGCATAACCCCAGCAGTAAAAATGAGAACGGAAGGGATTCATTGCCTTTGAGAGCTAGAGGGACCATGATGGGCGCATCCTGGTGATCACTTGAAGACCACCCTGACTATATTTCTTTGTGTTACCTGCTTCAGATAACTGCAAACAATAATCACCCGTGGAGATTACAGATTCCCCTAGACCAGAACTCACAGTATTTCCCTTTCTCATCCCCTTTGGCCAACTACCAGATTAAAAAGGTGCCGTTTTCCTAACATAAATTTCGTTCTCATTAATAATACACCAGCTGCTCATTTGTTTAGGCAAAATCAGGAGAATCACAGTTTTTTGTCTTTCTTCTTTGATCCACTTACAGTAATTTTATTCTTTAAAAAACAACCCGCATTAGGTTTTTGTCATTGGAGATTTTTTTTCCCCTCCAATTTTTAAAGAACAATTTGGTCAACTACTGTTTTGAAAATATTCAATACAGCTGAGATTGCTGGGCGAGCTCTCTATATGTCTCCTGGAGATAACACTGCTGTGATGAACATTGAAACAAAAACAAACAAAACGAGGTAGGTTAAAACAGGAAGCACAGCACAGATACCGTTTTTGCAACACCTGGATACCATAGGCGGCCATGCTTATAGCTTTGGGGAAAATCCCAGTCAGTCACATAAAGGTTCAAATCATTCGAGTAAGGGTTTCTATAAGGACACAAGTCAACCTGAACTAAATACATACACATCTCTGCACAGATGTTGTTAACAGTATGTTGGGAAGTTTGGAGGAACATAACATGATTAGAGTCTTAGAATTTTGTCAAAGCCTTGCCTTTAGGTTCCCTAAAATCTGAGCTTTTGGTGCCTGCTGTGTGCAGGAGCCTTGCAAGTCTAGTCCCTTGACCCAGTAAGAACACAGGCAGCTCAGGAACATTTATTAGTAATTCTTCTCCATCACAGTTTTTATGTTGAGAAAATGGCACCCTTGGGAGGGTTTCCAGAGCATGGTTGTCAAGTACCCCCAGCTCTGGGAAAGATCTCAAGCAGTCACAGTCCTAACAAAGCCCAACTGGAGGGACCTCTTATCAAGGAGGCTTTGTCCTTGAAGAAAGAACGTGTGTGTATTTACATAGACATATTAGCTCATTTCTCAGAAGCTCCTTCTGGGTGACCCACCTGTCACCCCATCTTTTGCCCTGATCTGTTGCATAATAATTGAGGGACAGTCACATCCCAGAGTCCCTCCCCAGTCACAAGCCCACTCAACTCAATGGCATCGCTGTCCCACTTAACACCCTCCATTCTAGAAAGGGCCATATCAAAATATGGCCTGACAGACTCACAAGAGTGGTAATTGATTTTATTAGATTAAGGCTAATAGTTTAGCCATTTAAAATCTATTTCCCCAGAGAGGAGAAAACCAGCTATTTTGCGTCTCTTTCAAAAATTCATTAGCCAGTAGCAATTAAAAAAAAAAAAGATAAAACAAAACAAAACAAAACAAACAAAAATAGCCTCTTGGGTTAGTGAAGGCAAGAAAATTCTTAAATTACCCCACTATGTGGTTATGGCCTTCAGTGCAGGGAGATAGGGTCCATTTATTGCGATGTTTCTCACTACTGGGAGTTGGAACTTTTACAACATACCATATACTTAAAGCTAGCAGGCAGACAGAATTTTAAAAAGACTATGTTCCCAATATGCATCTCCCCCCATTCTTACAAAGTAAGGTGGTAAAGGGGGAAAAACAAGTTAAAAAGTTCCAAACCAAAAAGAACTGAAAAGCCAGCATAAACACAGCTTAATCATAAGAGCACACAATATTTGTCTCTATCCCTAACTCCGAAGGGCACAAGGTCCATCTCTGTCCACAGACAATGCAGCATCCTCGGGATCGCTTTCCCAGCCATTCCCGCCACCTCTTTCTCTCCTTCTCAACCAGGCTGCAACACCAAAAAGGACTATATTGGGAGAGATGGAGGGAGAGGAAACGGAGAGAGCGGTATGTTCAACCAGGCCTTCTGATTCTGCCTCTAGACTGGCATACGTCCACATGAGTTAGGTTCTTTTACATTAGAAATAACGCCATGAAGATAAGTGCCAAGTGCTCCTCTGTTACCAGTTCATCATGGAATTTCTGTTGAGGGTCATGAAAAACACTTGGCTACTTCCTCCAGATCGCACGGATGCAAAAAATACCTGTTTGAAATTAAAAACAAGTTAGTTCAACTTCATGGGTTTCTCTTTTCCCCCTTCTTTTCTTCAACTGCCAGCCATTTTTCTCTCTCACATGTCCTATCCTCACTGTGTGTCAGCTAAGTGTCAATGGCCAGTGTTTACAGTGTTCCATGGGTTAACACTTAGGCTCTTTGCTGGTGCTGGCAGATCCCAGGCCAAGGGAGATAATGGTATTAATAAGCAGAAGCACAGTCCATTAGGTCTGAGCCAGTTCAATCATTTTATCAAAGGCCTGGATGAAGTGAGCAGAATTTAGATGACTGCTTGCTTGAGCTGAATGTCAGTGAACCGCTGCCCCAGGAAAATACTACATGGGGCTGTGCAATGGCCCTTCAGTCAGCCAGTGTCCGTGGTCTGAGGAATGAGTGTATCACTAGAGAAAGCTTGTGCTACTTTGTTTCCATGGCTTCCTAAGAAGCTTGTGGAATTGCTTGACAATTACCTAAAGCTACAGGGGAAACTACAGATACTCTAAGGGGCCAGGGAATAGAAATAGGAAGGTGAGTGGCTATCTGCTGAAAAGGTTGCTAGTTGTGAGCTCAGGAACTAAACCAGAGGCACTAGTCTGAGAGGATGGGTTGGACCAGGCCTGCTGGGGTGGGTCACTGAGAACTACAGTATAGTTGTTCACACCCAGAACATTTCCTCTCTTAGGATCTAGGGACTGCAGAAGTGTTGGAGTCTCAATTATTAAGTCTGGTTTCTGGCATACTTTGAAAAGACCCCCTGGTAACTATCCTTGTCTCCCAGAGCTACTGCCCACTAGACCATACCAGGTCAGAAACAGTTAGCCAGGGTCAAAGAATCCAGATCCATATTACCAGGGTGGGATAAATAGCAGTCTGGTCCCTGGGGAACTGGGGTGAACATAGAAATGTAAACAGTTCAACCCATCACGTTATTCTCCATGTGGACATGGTTGGTCGGGTGGACATAGTCTCAAAGGGTGGGCTCACAAATGTAGATTAGCTATTAAAGACTCTGGATTACTCTTCAGGGAGGGCAAGGCAGAGCATGACCACTTAAGTATACTCCTGTGAGGCGACAGATCATGCTGGACAGACATGGTCACTTTCGTTGGAATGTAGCCCCCACCCCCCACCCTGTGACATGTCAGGAGACACATGGCTGAAATGAGACAGGACATGGCAGAAGTAGCGTTTGTGACTATGTTTCTTAGACATTGTTTAGAAGTTCATATTTCTACATGTCAGATTTTCTGCACTTAAAGGTGAATATAATATGAAAGCTAGGTCCCAACACTGTCTCTGTGAAAGGCCTAAAAGTGAAGGCATAAGGCTAACCCACTATGAAGTGACTGATGATGGGCTAGCTGCTCTAAGTGCATAGGAGAGTCTACAATGGTTGTCAAGTCACTGGGAGGCCCTCAGGCCACAAAAGTCACCAAGAGTTTACAAGAAAGTTAGAGATGTCTTATGCTGGTTTGGATGCATGAGTCATAGATTCTGAATGCTCACAGGAATCAAACCAAGTAATGCCATTCCAAGATTGTCATTGATCATTGAACACAGATGTGACTTGAGTCAGTATAAAGGAAAATGAAGGTTTCACAGGTACCTGGTGGTCTCTTAAAATGCAAACACTAAAGCAAAGTTGAAACGGATTTACCTTATCATTTCTTTCACATAGAAACTTTAACCTTTGAGCTCGTTTATGCATAAACACTCCATCCAAATGTCCTGTTTCCACTGACCGGATCTCAATAGCTTTCTCGCCCCAGCCCATTATCTGATTGGAATGAATGTAGGCTGTCAAAAGGAATTTCCAAAACGGCATTAAAAACATTAGACGGGCAACAACTCACAGCATTTGTTTACATCTTAACCACAAAAAGGACAAAGGACTTGAGTTTAAACAGACAAAGAGAATCTTACAAGTGTCAGTCACAGACTTTTTTTTTTTTTTGTGAACTCAAATGGTTGTTTCACATTTCTTGCCCTTCGTTTCATTTGGGGCGTGTAACTGCTGAAGGAGATAAGGAATGGTTAACCTACCCACAGATGTGGGCATTTCTCCCCATTGGAGCACCACATCCTTAGTGATCCGACCATAGGTGTTCACATACACCCCCTCATCCTCATAGCAGACAAGCATCTCCATTCCGTCTGTTTTAGGCAAGATGACGATAGCATGAGGAGTGATATTGCCCTGAATCTAGAAGACAAAGAGAGGCCAGGGGTTACTCTGCTTCCAAACAAGACAACCAGCTTGGCATGGTAGTACACACCTTTAATCCCAACACTCAGGAGGCAGAGGCAGGCAGATCTCTGTGAGTTGGAGGCCAGCTTGGTCTACAAATGGAGTCTAAGACAGCCAGGGTTCTATTACACAGAGAATCCCTGTCTTAAAAAACAAAACAATAAACAAAACAAAACAAAACAATAAACAAAAAAACCATACAAAACAAAACAAAGCAAAACATTAAGACAACCTCTTGACTTAGCTTGAGGGAGCACTAACACTTGAAGAACATTCTGTCTATTCAGAGATACCCGAAGTTTAGCAACTTTTATAGATTAGCACAATTTCAAATAAAAATCATGTGTTAATTTCAAATAAAAACCCAATCTCTGTACATGCAGGCTGTCATGCAGAGGCCAAGAGACAGTAGATTCCTCAAACTTACATGGGATGGTATATAGATATCGTAGGAGTTTCCAGAATCAACATCAATTACATGAAAACCAGTGTGTGAGCCAAATATGACCTTTAACCTTTGACCTTCTTCTACTGTGAGGTCAACGAGCAGAGGCTTATGCTGAAGATCTGCAAAAGACTTTAAAAATTACCTCATTAGTATCCATACCATTTGATGAGGTTGCCTTATTCCTAAGCGTTTCACTTGGCCACTGTCTGAAGGAAGTGGCTTTCTTCACTTGAGGTTGAAACGCTAGGCAAAAGTCACTTTCAGGTCTCTTCAGGTCTGACTCCAGAAAGGAAAGTTGCTCATCTTCTATTCCCCAACTTCCTTTTCTTGTCTTTCACAGTAGAGACAGCTTATAGCTGTCAGGTTGGCAGTGTCAAAATTGTGGGTTAAAAGTTTGGGTTCTGGATGCTGCCGCACTTCCCTCTGTATTTCTGGTCTTTGTTCTCTGGAGAGTGTGCAGTGATTTCCACATCCCCCCCCCCCCATGTGGTAATCATGGTCAGCTATGGTTGCCACGTTCACAAACAGCTTGGGAACAGTGCTGTGTGAAATCAATTGGAGATTAAGGGAGTGCACTGGCTTTGGTTTTCCTTCCTTGATTGTCAATTTTTTCTAGACTTCACACGCATTTTGAGGGATAGGTTTGGGCAATAAAAAAAAGGAGATGTGGAAGTCACATCATACCACTCATAGCTTGTAAATAATAGTCCTTATCTCTGAGGATTTAACTGAAAAGGAAAAGAAGACAGCTCTGGCAAAGTTTACCACATTTCTGTTTGGATTCAGGGCTGAAGCTCCCTAGCTATGAAGTGTTCCTGCTTGTCTACATTTGCCACAATCCTGTACTTTTATCAGCTCCTGGGCTCTAAGAGAAGACTCAAGAAACCACAACTGCCCTTTAACACTGCTCTCTCCCCATCTCTTATAGACATTGTCACAGCACAGGGGACGGCTCCACCTCTGGTCTATGACATTCTTTCCTACTCAAGCCCTTGCCTCTGTGCTTTCCCTTCCAGGTAGGGTCTGATCTGTTGAGGGGAACATTTTGTTGTTGCTGTTTTTCTCATGGGCTTTGGCTAGGACCTGGAGATCAGATGTCAGGATGGGAAGGGGATCTTGATTGAAAAGCTATTCTGGAGAGAGATTTTTGGCAGCAAAGTGCCCCCCCCCCACCATTAGCTTTGTGAGTCAGCTTTTTGTTGCCATTATAAACATAATGTAATTAAAAAAAATGTCTTTCAGTAAAGTGTGCCTGTGGAGGAGAGCCCATTTATGTTGAGGAGTCTGTCATCCAAAGCATGCCCCAAACGGGTCATCTGAACTAAAAACAAGATGGGAGTGGAGTGGTTCATTCTCTAAGGGTGTGGACAGAATCCCATGGCAGATTTGGCACAGGTATCATGGATGAATAAAGATCCAAAAGTCAGTTATAGTTACAAAGGTAGAGAAAGCAGTGAAAAATAGAAAGAAAATGGGAAGTAAAATTCCCAGTGGATATGGCTAGGCTATGTGACTCCGATTACACTGGTGGATATGGCTAGGCTATGTGACTCCGATTACACTGGTGGATATGGCTAGGCTATGTGACTCCGATTACACTGGTGGATATGGCTAGGCTATGTGACTCCGATTACACTGGTGGATATGGCTAGGCTATGTGACTCCGATTACACTGGTGGATATGGCTAGGCTATGTGACTCCGATTACACTGGTGTGATTCAAAGCAATGTTTGTTTGTTTTCTGGCAGTTGGGGCTCCTTTTTTATATTATGGGGTCAACGGGACAAAGCACATCACCATCCCACTCTGGCCACACCTATGAATAGCCAGCCTATCTGTGATGTGTATAGACCAAGGCAAGGCAAACAAACACAAAGGCAATCAGGATCGAAATCCACAGTAATGATGTCTTTTCCATGACTGACTGCCTTCAGCATTTAATTCAGAGATGGCTTCATGCAATAGGGATAAACAGAAATCCACTGAGCCTTAGAGAGTTTACTCCAAAATGTTTGTGATGATTAGCAGATCTGGATCCCAGTGGCGCTATAGATCTGCCCTTTTCAGGGAAAACATCAGACAATACTTGACTTAATGTGGCCTTACAACAGAGATTGTTGTCTAATGTTGTGTTTGGTACCTTTCCTGCCACCCGTTTCAAACCAAATTCCTCTTGAAGTCAACAGTTCATAGACCCCCAGTGGAAGAAAATAATCAGATTTTAATGTGATGAGCTGGGTAGCATTTTTAATACTTACGTCTTTTGAGATAATAAATTTAATCATTGTTTCTTTTAAATAATATTCTCTATATAACAAAACTTATATTGGCTTATGTGGAAAACAGAACTCTGGCAAAAACTGAAAATTAAACACACAACATCCACACTTACCTTAAACGCCATGAACTTATGGTAAGGTTTAGGGGCCCACGCATATATCTCTACTGCATTCTTTAAGGCAATCACCAGGAACTTGATTCTTTCATATTTAACTAAAATGGAAAAGAACAGTAAGATTTAAAAACCATGTAAATTTAGCCAAAATGTTTTTTAATTAATGATATTCATGAATGTAGGTGCCTGTCTATAGGTATTTATAGTTGAGGTCATCATTCTTAGAATAAATTACTATTGTTTTTTATTTTGGTTTTGTTTTTGCACACAAATTTTACTGACTTTAGTGTACCTGGTTAATATAATACTAGAATTTTTTAGGTTTATATTAAAGGACTTTTTTCTTTATCTAAAGATATATATATATATATATATATATATATATATATATATATATATATGGATATTCACTGGGTTAAGGACCTACATCATCTTTTAAAATTTTTTTATTGGATATTTTATTTATTTACATTTCAAATGTTATCCCCTTTCCCATTTTCCCCTCTGGAAACTCCCTACCTCTTCCCCCTCCCCGTGCTTCTATGGGGGTGTTCCCCAACCCACCCATCCACTCCCGCCTCCCCACTCTGGCATTCCCCTACTCTGGGGCATTGAACCTTCACAGGACCAAGGGGCTCTTCTCCCATTTATGTCAACAAGGCCATCCTCTGCTATATACGTAGCTGGAGCCATGGATCCCTCCATGTGAACTCTTTCATGGTTTAGTCCCTGGGAACTCTGGTTGGTTGATATTGTTGTTCTTCCTGTGGGGTTGCAAACCCCTTCAGCTCCTTTAGTCCTTTCTCTAACTCCTCCATTGGGAACCCTGTGCTCAGTCCAATGATTGCCCGCGAGCATCCATCTTTGTATTTATCAGGCTCTGGCAGATTCTCTGAAGAGACAGCTATATCAGGTTCCTGTCAGCAAGCAGTTCTTGGCATCCACAATAGTGTCTGGGTTTGGTTTCTGTATAGGGGATGGATCCCCAGGTGGGGCAGTCTCTGGATGGCCTTTCCTTCAGTCTCTGCTCCACACTTTGTCTCCGTATTTCCTCCCATGAGTTTTTTTTTGTTCCCCCTTCTAAGAAGGACCGAAGCATTCATACTTTGGTTTTTCTTTTTCTTGAACTTCATGTGATCTGTGAATTGTATCTTGGTTATTTCAAGCCTTTGGGCTAATATCCACTTATCAGTGAGTGCATACCATGTGTGTTCTTTTGTGACTGGGTTACCTCACTCAGGATGATATACTTTCTAGGTCCATCCTTTTGCCTAATAATTTCATGAAGTCATTGTTTTTAATAGTTGAGCAGTACTCCATTGTATAAATGTACCCCATTTTCTGTATCCATTCCTCTGTTGAAGGACATCTGGGGTTTTTCCAACTTTTGGCTATGATAAATAAGTCTGCTATGAACATAGTGGAGCATCTGTCCTTGTTCCAGATACACTGACACTAATAGAAAAGAAAGTGGGGAAGAGCCTTGAACACATGGGGACAGGGGAAATTTTCCTGAACAGAACACCAATGGTTTATCCTCCAAGATCAATAATAAACAAATGGAACCACATAAAATTGCAATACTTCTGTAAGGCAAAAGACGCTGTCAATAAGACAAAAAGGCAAACAATAGATTGGGAAAAGATCTTTACCAATCCTTCATCCGATAGAGGGCTAATATCCAATATATACACAAACTCAAGAGGTTGGACTCCAAAAAACCAAATAACCCTATTAAAAATGAGGTACAGAGCTAAACAAAGAATTCTCAACCGAGGAATACCGAATGGCTGAGAAGCACCTAAAAATGTTCAACATCCTTAATCATCAGGGAAATACAAATCAAAACAACCAGGAGATTCCACCTCACACCATTCAGAATAGCTAAGATAAAAAATTCAGGTGACAGCAGATGCTGGCTATGATGTGGAGAAAGAGGAACACTCCTCCATTGCTGGTGGGACTGCAAGCTGGTACAACTACTCTGGAAATCAGTTTGGTGGTTCCTCAGAAAATTGGATATAGTACTACCGGAAGATCCAGCAATACCACTCCTGGGCTCCAACTTGTAATAAGGACACATGCTCCACTATGTTCATAGCAACCTTATTTATAATAGCCAGAAGCTGGAAAGAATCCAGATGTCCCTCAACAGAGGAATGGATACAGAAAATGTGGTACATTTACACAACGGAGTACTACTCAGCTATTAAAAACAATGAATTTATGAAATTCCTAGACAAATGGATGATCTGGAGTATATCATCCTAACTGAGGTAACCCAATCACTAAAGAACATAGGTGATATGCACTCACTGATAAGTGGATATTAGCCCAGAAGCCCAGAATACCCAAGATACAATTTGCAAAACACATGAAACTCAAGAAGAAGGAAGAGCAAAGTGTGGATACTTAGTTCCTTCTTAGAATGGGGAACAAGATACCCATAGAAAGTTATAGAGACAAAGTTTGGAGCAGAGACTGAAGGAATGACCATCCAGAGACTGCCCCACTTGGAGATCCATCCCATAAACAACCACCAAACCCAGACACTATTGCAGATGCCAAGAAGAGCCTGCTGACAGGAGCCTGATAAAGCTTTCTCCTGAGAGGCTCTGCCAGTGCCTGACAAATACATAAGTGGATGCTCACAGTCATCCATTGGACTGAGCACAGGGTCCCCAATGAAGGAGAAAGTACCCAAGGAGCTGAAGGGGTTTGCAGCCCTATAGGAGGAACATCAATATGAACTAACACTACCCCCAGAGTTCCTTGGGACTAAACCACCAACCAAAGGAAACACACGGTGGGACTCATGGCTCTAGGTGCATTTGTAGCAGATTTCCTAGTCTGTCCTCAATGGGAGGAGAGGCCCTTGGCCCTGTGAAAGTTCTATGCCCCAGTATAAGGGAATTCCAGGACCAGGAATGGGAGTGGATGGGTTGGTGAGCAGGGGAGAGGATAGGGGATTTTCAGAGGGGAAACTAGGAAAGGGGATAACATTTAAAATGTAAATAAAGCACTCGGGAGGCAGAGGCAGGCGGATTTCTGAGTTCGAGGCCAGCCTGGTCTACAAAGTGAGTTCCAGGACAGCCAGGGCTATACAGAGAAACCCTGTCTCGAAAAAAAAAAGTAAATAAAGAAAGTATATAATTTTTTAAAAGGTGGGAAAAAACAAAACAAGACAAAAAACAAAAAAAAAAAAGAAAGGAAAGGAAAGGAAAGGAAAGGAAAGGAAAGGAAAGGAAAGGAAAGGAAAGGAAAGGAAAGGAAAGAGCAAATAATTCTGATTCCCAAACAAAAGCAGCAGTGAGGCCTCAATGTCACTGGATTGCTATGGAAAACATACTCCCCCATGTGGCCTGCTGTGTGAGTAGTACTATGCCCAATCCACATCCCTTCCTCCCTTGGTCAGGCTCTGCTGAGCTGGCTTCAGTGCCTGGCACTGTACGCTCTGCTGGGAAGCAGTGCAGACAGCCTGGGCAGTGACTATGCATGTTACAGACACTGTGTATTTGTGGAGCTTGTTTCTAGCTTCCCAGAATTCCTTTATGTTTCTAAATATGTGCATATAAGTAAGCCCATTGTGTTGTAAAGATTAGAAAGGCTACTTAGGGCACAGAACACAAAGGGCTCATCATTTACGAGTGGAGAAGCAGCTTTCTCCACTGAATCTTCTAGTCACTATTTCCTAATGTCAAGACATCTAAGGTAGTGACTTGGGATGAATGTGGAGGAAAAGGCATGGAGAATATTCTAGAACAGGGCCCTCTTTAGTCAAAAGATAAGATTCTAGGTTAGACAATATGAATAACCTGGTTCTTGTTTTCTGAGTTCCTTTATAGTACCTCCATGGATTGCTGTTTCTGCTTTCAGTCACTGTCACATAACACCTGTGGCTGGAACAACTCTGTAGGTTACAGTTTCAAACGTGTACAGTGACTTCTTAAGACTACATGAAGCAGTATCCAAAGCCTCCCTGCCATGCCTTTGCTGTTATTTCTCAGTTAAAAGCCAAGCTTAAGTCTTGTGTATATCTCATGAACCTGCAGAAATTTCCTTATTCATCTCAGGTTGCAGTCAACAAGTTTTATAGGAAACTATTCTCAACAGCCACATCTGTCAGTCCCAGTTCTAAATATGGACAATATCTACTGGTTTCACAGCATGAAAACAATTCGTTTCTAAAACCATTTCCTCTTCCACGCAGCTGTTGCTTAGCGCTCACACATATGCACTACTTCCTACCTCGCGCCCTGAATGCACTCATTTCAAAACTTGGGTTAGAGCGTCAGAAGAGTTCAGATAATGTCTGTTCACACCTACGGGACACAGTCCATGATGAGGCTTTTCTTTCTAAGTGTCCCTCATTTTTTCTCACTTCCTTTCTTTCTACACATCTGTGTAGATGTGAACTTTCTGCTAGGAAGTGTCTTTTGGCATGGTTGAGCAACCGTGATCTATGATGCCGTTGTGTTTTCTCTTGATGGTACATCTCTGGCACTCCACACTATCTTGCTTTGTGGGCCTGTGGTAAAGTGGTCTCCTCACATTCCTTTGAGCATCATTCTGGGCGTTTCCTTTATCACTCAGTTTTAGTTTTTTTTTGTTTTTTTGTTTTTTTGTTTTTAATTTTAGTGAGACACATCCTCAGTACCTTTCTCAGAGACGGTGCACGAAATGAAATGTTCTGCAGCTAGGGCCTGCCTATAAATGTCTTCACATTGACATATAATTTGATAGCACAATGTTTAATTTTATATGTTACTGTGGCTGGGTTAAATTGAATCAAATATTTGATCAAACATCATTCTACTTGTTTCTGTTAGAGATTTCCCGATGAGTGGCCTGGGTACAGCAGAGCTCAGTGTGTGTTATCTCCAATAATAACTTGAAGATCTGAATACCAGCTGAGCTATGACTCTTCTTATTTCCAAACTCAGGCCCGACAGGCACTTCTGGGGTCCTGAGTCTGCTGGCTTTCTGACTGGAACCCTGCCATCAATTCATTGGGTCCCCAGGCTTTTGAATTAAATCACAGCTGTCTCTCCTGGGGTCTCCAGGTTCCCAACTGAAATATTTGGCTGGGGGTGGGTGGGGAGACTTCTTAGTTTCCAAAGTTATAAGAAATAATTCCTGATAATAAATCTCTGCCACGATCTTCATTTTTGTCTCAGTTTCTACACACACGCGCGCGCACGCGCACACACACACACACACACACACACATACACATACATACAAACACATACGCTGAAAAATATTTTTTGTGATAACGTCTCCTGTGTTGTAATGGTCTTGAACTTCGGAGCTTCCTGCTTGTGTTTCTGAAGTGCTAGGATAGCACTATCACACCCAGTGTGTCCATTGCTTGGACTGAACTCAGGGTTTGTGCACTCAAGGCAAGCACTCTACCGAGGGAGTTACATCCCAGGCCTCTGGCTAAAAGTAAATTTGCTTTGGAATTTTGAAACCTTGTTGGCTCTATTTGTTTTCAACAAGTTCCAAGACACTCTGGTTCTGGGACTATTTTACACACATTCTTTGTTGCTTATAACCTGAGAATTTTAAGGACTCTCTTATTTCTTCTCTACTTAAATCACATATTGGTACAGCTTGTTGTGAATTTTCATTTTGAGTAACTATACTGGCTTCTCAGAGTCATTGCGATCTGGTTGTCAAGGCCTCTTGTCTAGAAGGTTTTCTTTATTCTTCCATCTCCACTTATTTTTTTTTTCTCTTTTACTGAAGCACATATTTTAGACCCCTTGGATTGAATTTTTATTTCATTATATTTTTCTTCTATTTTAAAAATGATTTATTCATTTTACTGTTGTGCTGGTGTATGTATATGTATTTATGTGTATGTATGTGTGTGTGTGTGTGTGTGTGTGTGTGTGTGTGAGCGTGTGCACATGTAGGTCAGCAGGGAGAGAGTTTCCAGCCTCTATAGGGAGTGGATGAAGTCCTGCATGACTATGTACTCTTCACATTGGCCTGGGCATCTCAGTTTCAGACTCATGAGAATGGCAAAGCCTTCCTCAGGTCAGGCTCAGGGAAATCTCGAAGCCTTTCTCTGGACCATTTGTGGATGTTGATGGTGTGTACAGAAATTGATGACTGCTCCCACTTCTGGGGAGTTTATAGCCAGATACTGTTCCCCTACAAAGACCTGTAGAGAAACTTGTCTCCTTGTTAGACTGCACACACTAACTCTGTCTCCTCCTGTAGCTGTAGGTAATAAACCTGTTCCCTAGACTGAGACTCATAAGACACATATAAAGTGAACACGTGGAGCTTTCTGGATGTTAGTGCATCTCCATCAGAGTACACAGTGCATAGTGCACACCCACAGGATGCCAGCTTTTGTGTGTGCCTTTGTTTACCCATTCCCTGACCCCAGTCAGGTCATCCCTGAAGCTATGTGGGTTAAGGCAGATCTCTGTCTTAGTTCTACTTCATGGGTAAGTTCTTCATTCTTATCATTAAATACTTATTCCTGGAAATTTCTTTCATCTTTCATTGATGAAAGAAAGAAATCTTTCTTTAAAAATACTATTTTTCTTTATAGAAACACTCCCCCCAATTATCTGTAATATTTGGTTTCTTCCTTTCTTTTCTCCTTCCTGAATTTTCTCCCATGCCTCATCTTCTGATATCTTTACTTCCTGTTTGTTCCTGCTTCCTGCACATGAGATCTACCTATGTATTCTCTGGTAACAGTGGGCTAATCAAGTGCCAGTAGTCCCTTTAGAGAAGAATGATGGGGAGCTTTTGCCCCATGACTCTAAATGGTACTATCTGTACATTTAATTTTTCCAAAGGCAAACTTTTCAAGCTCCTTTCTTGGGCATAGGAACACTGTGCCAGCATTTTTGGGATCTGTGCTGGGGGATTTGCTGTCAGTGTGTGGGGGTGTAGGTGTGTGGGCATCTGCGCAGGGAGGCTTGTCAGGACATGTGTGGGTGCAGGTGTGTGCCCTCACCAGTGGCTGTGCACACTCTTCCTCTGTTGTAGGACAGTGTCCTGCCTGTGTGTGGGGTGAGGGGGGGGACTTGGGGTGGGGAGGAGATTGGCTCTAGAGGACTTTCAATGTCTCTGCTTTTTAGCAATCCTATTTTCAGCTGTGCCATACACCTCTGTCCTGTGGTGTTTCCTCGGCTTCTGGTCTTATTGGGTTCTATGGGATGGATGGATAATATTGATAATGTTCCTCCCTGTAGATTAAGAATTCAGCATCTCTGGTCTGCTATGTCTTACCCCAGTCACAGTTTTATGGCCATCTCTTAGTCACTGGCTTCTCTTGATCTGTTCAATCTTGGAGGTTTATTGATTTTTTAATTGTTATTTTGGGGGACTTTGGGAGAAGTACATAGGCATCGGAACCTCAAGTTTTATTCTAAGTGTATTCTTTGAGTTTCATCAATCTGACTTTTGGGGGAGTAATTCAAGTATACTTTTTAGGGTGCAGCAACATCTTAAACTGGTGACACATATGCCATCAAGAGCAGATAGAAAGCACTGAATAAATTGAACCAAACCATTGGGATTGAGTGTGGGTGGACCAAACTCTGCTGTCAAGACTCACCGACTTTGTAATGGATGCAGCCTTCCAAGTCACCGACGGTGATCCAGCCCTGCTTCTTTTCCACTTCTGGGTCATTGTGCAGGATTCTGTTTCTTAACCAGGAGAGATAGTACACACGGAGCTTGTTCTTCTTTCCTGTGGAAAGAGGAGAGTTTTAAGTTCACGTTCTGGGATAGCCTTCTCTCTTTCTTCCCTCAACTCCTCTGGGCTCCTGCTGGCATCTCTGTGTGTGAGGGCAGGCGAGCCAGGGTTCCCAGCTCTTCCCCACTCTTATTTCTGTCAGGACTTGTAAAGACAGACCCTAGCATTTTCATCATATTCCACAAATTGTACTTTTTACCTTTAAGTGATTTCTTATTTGTACAGGTCAGTCTCCTGAACTCTATAACAGAGTTCCAGAACATTCTAGAGCCAATCATATTGAAGTGTTAGCAAATGGGCATCTGTGCCTATCTGTGTGTGTTTCCTCCTCTCACTTTTGCTCCCTTCTCTTTGTCTCTCCTGTTACATCAAAGACAATTGCTAACAGTTTTATATAGTTAACTGTTAAGACAAAGGAATGGAACAGAAGACAGGGAAACAAATTCAGTGAAGCTATTTGAGTTTAGGGGATGATATTAGACAAAGTTTTGGTGCTGAGGTCATCAAAAAGAATATTAAGAAAAAACATCTAATAAGAAAATAAAAGATGAGGACTCAGAATTCAAAAAAAGGTTAAAAGTTCCCTTTGGTAAAGAAATTCAAAGCATTCTCAGGACGATAAAACACCAGGTCGATGGTACGGAATACTTTATGGAAAGCAAAATGAATCCATTCCATTGGATTATCTGAGTACCAGAGGGGAAACGCACACTTCTGTGGCTCTTTCTTAATGAGAAATTTAGGCTTGTGGATTTTACTTTCCATCGCCTTGAAAGAGGTTTTATGTTCTACAGATGGGATAGATACTAGAGGATGGGAATTCATGAGCACATTCTTCACTGGCTTGACAGCAGATCGCACTGAGACTGAAACCCTGGGAAGCTCCGCACAGCTGCTGCTCATTCACTGTTAGCAGCAGCCTGGAGCTCAGGTGCTTAGGATTGCCTCAGTGAGGCGGGGCTCTGCTCCTTCTTTCCTGTGCCAATAGGAACGAAGCTGTTCCAGAATCTTCCTTCTTATTTTATTGTCCCTTTTTCTCCCTTTATGCTCCATGATAAGAGGAAATAGTTATACCCTGAAGGATGACGATGGTCACTAGCTTGAACTTGAACTCTCTGATAGCGTTTCCACTTTGGATAGCAGACAGACAGATGTGTGGTTTCAGTTTTGATTTGTGACTGTAGTAACCAAGGAAGCAATTAGCCATAAACAAAGGCCACACAGAACTCAATGCAAATCATAGTACAAGAACAATTTACTTGGTTAAATCTTAATTTGCAATGATAAAACTCTAAATGGTCAGGAGAGAGTAGAACACAGGTGGGATTATGTGCTAAGAGACAGTATTTTTTTCAAACCACAAGCACACCTGGTGAGTTAGACTTTCATCTTCAAGGTTCAACCCAGGAGCCCCGTAGGGTCTCTTTGCATAACAAAGATGAACACAGTAGCTCATAAAGTACAATGCATAATGGGAATGTGTCAGAGCTATGCTGAATTGTCTGCACTTTATCCCAGAGATTCAGACCCAGGACTAAGGACAGTTTAGGTTTTCACATCTTCGGGGTGGTTCTAACACACGAGGGGTACTGATGATTTCATAGCTGATGAAGTAAGAAGGGAAGAGAGCCCTTTGGTCAAACAGCATCGGGAAGAAGAAGCACCTTGTTATCAGTAAGCATAGGCTCCAGTTATGTTTTTCACTTTTAGCAATGCGGCTTACTTGTTGTCTAACAAAGCCTTTTTCCTCATTTTAAAAAGTTATCAATAAATGAATCCACACACCTATGGTCACCTGATCTTTGACAAGGGAGCTAAAACTATCCAGTGGAAAAAAGACAGCCTTTTCAACAAATGGTGCTGGCACATCTGGCAGCTATCATGTAGAAGACTGGGAATTGATCCATTCGTATCTCCTTGTACTAAGGTCAAGTCTAAGTGGTTGAAGGACCTCCACATAAAACCAGAGACACTGAAACTTATAGAGGAGAAAGTGGGGAAAAGCCTCGAAGATATGGGCACTGGGGAAAAATTTCTGAACAAAACAGCAAAGGCTTGTGCTGTAAGATCAAGAATTGACAAATGGGACCTCATAAAGTTGCAAAGCTTCTGTAAGACAAAAGAGACTGTCAACAAGACAAAAGGGCCACCAACCGATTGGGAAAGGATCTTTACCAATCCTAAATCAGATAGGGGACTGATATCCAATATATATAAAGAACTCAAGAAGGTGGNTCAACCCTATAGGTGGAAGAATAACATGAACTAACTAGTACCCCCTGAGCTCATGTCTCTAGTTGCATATATAGAAGAGGATGGCCTAGTTGGCCATCATTGGGAAGAGAGGCCCCTTGGTCATGCAGACTTTATATGCCCCAGTACAGGGGAATGCCAGGGCCAAGATGTGGGAGCGGGTGGGTAGGGGAGCAGGGCCAGGTGGGGGGAGGGTATAGGGAACTTTCTGGATAACACTTGAAATGTAAATGAAGAAAATATCTAATAAAAGTTGGAAAAAAGTTATCAATATTGTAAAAATATACCAATAAGGATGTTACCACTCTATCCTTGTAGAATTGGCTACCCACTACTGGACCTGTCCATCTTAAAACATTAGTGGATTATAAGCAGATGTTTTGAGAAAAAAAGACTAAAGAAACATTTTCTTGCTAATTCCCCTCCAAAAGCCTAGATTTTGATGTTCTCCATATGAGAGTGCGGTAGTAACTGCAGCTCAGACAGTTAAGAAGATTCTTGCTGAAGTTTAAGGGGGGTAAAAGTCAAAATACACAGCTTTTATGGTATGGTATGGGTCTGCCTCATGCAGGTTTAAAGCACAGATAAATCTTCCTGAGCGTCCAGACCCCCAGCATTACAGTATTTATGGGTGATCTCTTCACAGCTACAGTACTGAACATCTCATGCAGTTGGCTAGGCAAGGTTTCTTCAGAGACCAGGATGTCACCTTCCTACCTAGGCACACCTGGGGTCAGGTCAGCTTAGTGACATACCTGATATCGTGACAAGAACATTTAGTCCTTCTAGCACATCCATCTGCTGAAACCGCCTCCGGTTGATTAGGTTGTAGACTTTGCCTTGGCCACTTCTGTCCAAAAGCATCAGGCCATTTTCAGTCCCCACCAGAAGGTTCACACCTGCAAATTTAAGAAGCACTCAAGGACTGACCTTTTATGGGCCTTAACCCTATGCCACCCAGAGAACGGTTTCATGCTCATATAAACAAATGGGCAGGTAGCTGCTCGGGTAGACAGTGTAGAAGTGGAAGGGACAGCTCACACGCTATACAGTTTCAGTTTGTAAAGTGGACACAGCAATACATCTCACCTATCCACTTACTACTTAGCTAAGAGAGGTACTTGCCAAGAGGAGCCTTAGGAAGAGATGTACAAGTCAGCAAATGTATGTGTTCATTTCCTCTTTGTGGAGGGTCTCCTCTTCCTTGTGCTCCCTGTATACCAAATTTCTTTCTTTCTAGAGCACCTGCCACCCTAGTACCTACCACTGATTTCATCCACTGATTTCTGAGGCAGCTAACCCATCTACCTTCAAAACACGAAAGATTCTACTTCCATGTTCTATCAGCATGGACGCTCTTGCTCTTGCTCTCTCTCACACACTGATGTTTCTGCCAGTTTTGGTCAGGGAAATGATAAGCAAGTTCACAAGAAGCTGAGTCATAGGACTATTGATTTTCAAGAGGGCTCAGTTGCCAAAGTCTACCCTAGCACTCTTGCAAGCAGTATTCCTTATCCCAAAGCTGGTACATCTGTCATCTCATCTAGATAATTATTACCCTAAAATTCCACAGCTAAAAAGATTGGTTATCCACCTACTAAAATATACCGACATGGAGGATTCTCTGTGCAGTAGAGCTTGAACATCCCTTGGTACTTTTCTGTCTTCCAAAACCATGACTGTCCACTTGTCAAGCCCTACCTCATTTAATGTGGTTATGTTGTTCTCTAAAAAGCCGTTTTGTCTCATGTGTAACAATTCCCAGGTTTCAATATTCTTTCCTGCTGACAAGGCAAATGCCCTTAGCCTTATAAAAACGTGATGTCCCAATCCAAGCCTGGCAATGGAGATGGGTTCAGGTGGACCCCATCCTGATCTTCCTATGATGCTGTGAGGAGTAGAGGCCCAGACTTTGATAAAACTCTCCCCATGCCCATAGTGAGTTTGAACCCAGCTAATACTGCAGATCTACTTGATACGAACGTCACACTGATGCTTTCAACAGAAAAGGAAGCCTCATCCTTTGCTGTTCATTTCAAGTTTTACCCAATTACTGATGATGATGCAGCCTTTTGCAAGTAACTAAAATATGCTGGGCTTGTTTTTTAGCTGTGAAATGAAGGTAATGGCATGATACCCCTTGCAGGATACTGCATGAGTTACAGAGACAGAATGTGGTATACTGTGGGTAGTGCTTCACAAAGAGTGGCTGTGCATCAAATGCTAGCTAACTCTGTGTTGATACTGATTTGCCCATCACTCTATGCCATCTTGAATACCAGGTCTTCTTACAGTCCTTAGGCAGTCCCTTGGCAGTTTCCTAACAGCTATCTTCTAGTGCATTCTGATGATAAGAGCCAAAGGTTTCTAATCCTTGAAGGTAAACTGACTAACAAGTGGAAAACAAACAAATAAACATACATACAAAAGCTACCAACATACCCCACAGAGCTGCACAAAGTATTTCTGAATTGAAGCGTTTCTTGTATTTTCTGATTTCCGGTGTGTCACTATGAGGGCGAATGTTTGTTGGGTTCACATTTACCACTGAAATCTTCCTTGCTTCATTGAGTTTGGCCTGTTCTTGCCTAAGAAGTTCGCTAGTAAACAGGGCTTTGAGAGAAAGAATTAGAGAAGTCAGTATCAGGCAGCCAGTGGAAGGATGGAGGAAGGGCTTGGCTTGGGGTGTGTCATAGCAAAGGCACAGGAACTATGAACCAGTACCTATACTCTTCAGTAGGACAAAGCACATCATTTGCAGAAGCAGTATTTTGTTCATTACCAAAACAGGCTTACAGACACTCCTTTGAATGGTATAGAAAACGAATACTAATCTCACAGATACAATATGCCATTCCTGTAATTACAAGCAAGGAATGGTTCCCTTTTGAGATTCCATATAAGCTGACTTCAGGGATTAGTAAGTTGCAGAAGGCAAAGAAGCAAGGCCGTCCTCTTAGTGAGCCAGACGTGTAATGGAAGCGCACGCCTGGGGCTCAACACAGCTCAACACATGTTCATGGAGCATTTGGCGCCACACTATATGAGCATAGCAGTGTACCTAGAAACTGTTTTTGAGAAATATGCAGTAAGTCTCGAGATGGCTGCGGGATGGCTTTTCCTAGTGTCCTGGGATGCCTCTGGGTTTCTTCCACAAACATGATAGAAAAAAAAATCAGGGGTTGGGGAAGGGAGAAAGAAAGTAATTTGCTTTAGGAATTTCACAAATAATACATTTAAAACTATCTTTATCTTAAGACCTGGGTGGGGGGAGGTGTAAGCCATAAATGGTGTAACCTCTTGACTTGATGGGTTTTGTCACTGGGCTGTACTGGAAAGGATGCCTGTCCCTAAATCACCAGGGCCAGCTTGCTCACCAGCAGCTGAAGATTCGTCATCCTCTTCATCTTCATCAGTGGGTGATGTCTGGTACACTCGAGGGTCCACGAAGGGGGTGAAGGAGGCTTTGGTGCTGCTCCCCATACCATACAGCTCCAAAAGCAAGAAGGAGAAGTCAGCATTGCAGGGACAGGTGGTACTGACCTTGTTTTGCCCAGTTGTGACAGTGACTACAGACTCCTTTGCTGTCCCAGTCCCACTCTCTAGAAGCCGAGAGTCCCTAGGCCTCTGTCCAGTCTCTTCCCAGTTCTGGGACTCTCCCGACACTGTGTGTGCATAGGGCTTCATCAGTGATCAGACTATGGGTGCTTCAGGAAGAAAATTACATTTCAGTTGGCAAGTGGCACCTTGATATCTGTACTAATGTTATGGACCATTATGCCTACAGAACTTATTTCTACTTTTAGGTCAAGTCATCGTGCATTGACCAAATGATGTTAAGAAAAGCAAAATCTAAGGCATATTGGAACAGCAGTGCTCCATCCCAGAACAGTCAGTTCAAGAGATGTCCTCATGGAAGATAGCCTTTGGGCCCTTCCATTCTGGCCTGATGATACATATGGATTTGAGTCAGCTCTAACAGTGTTAACTTCTTTAATCAGAGATCATTTATGTAGGGATTGATGTTTCCTTTCATCGGTGGTTTAAGGGAATGCTTATGTCAGATGTATTACATGAACTTGGTACATGCACTGAGTTTATATGCAATATACCTGGAGAACTTACTTTAAGTAAGTCCCAAGGGCTTAGACGACACCATAAAGGCATAAAGTCAGAACTAGATTAGGGAAAATATGTTCAATATTAGAATTTGGTATCATAATATAATTGAATTTTGTCAAAAGAGGTGCTATAACTCTTTGCCCATTTTGTCTGTCTTCCCTTTTACAGTACCCATCATGTGTGTGTGTGTGTGTGTGTGTGTGTGTGTGTGTGCATGTGTGTATATACATATGTGTGAGATGTGTACACATTTGTACGTGGGGGTCTGAGGTCCCTGTCAGGTGTCTTCCTTGATCACTCATCTACCTTATTTTTCAAAACAGACGCTTTGACTGAACCCAGAGCTCATCCGTTTGGCTTGACTAGCTGGTTGGCCAATGAGATTATTTCTGCCCTCACCTCTGGTGCTGGGATCCTGCCCTGTGCTAGCGCATCTGCCTTTTTACATACATGCTAGGGATCAGAACTCAGCTCTTCATGTTTGAGAGGCAGGTGCTTTACAGACAGCCATCTGCCAAGCTCCCTGCTCATCCTTTTTATGTCACAAACACTCCAGTGTTCCACATCATGAGAACTCTTTGTGGGTATTCCTGCTTTAGGCATACTTTCTTGTTTTGTTATTATATTTTTATTTAAAAACAAATCTACATTCCTAGGTTCTAATCATATAAGGACAAGCATGCAAATATCCAATTTAGTTTCCTAACTCACCAAGATCCAGTTCAATTCCCTTCAATATTTTTCCCTCTACCCTTTGGTATCAAATTCCTTCCCCCCCAAAATAGGAGTCTCTCCCCCAAACCATTACTTTTACATGTTTTCTCATTCATCCCTAAAAGTCCAGGAAGGAGAAGGTAAAACATCTCTTACATCTGGGATAGCAGCAGCATTTGGACCAAAGTTCTGTTCTGTAGGGGCCCTCCTCAGTACTGATAGAGGACTTTGGACTGCCCACACTGCATGAAGCTACAACAGGATGCTGAGCTTTTCAAGATGCTTACGGGTTCCTTCTTGCCCTTGGGTCATCTTAAGAGCACGAGCCTCACAGAAATTCAGTGTGTGGGTAATGTCAAACACAACCACATACATGTTCTATGGGGCTGGTGAGATGGCTCAGCGGGTAAGAGCACCCGACTGCTCTTCCAAAGGTGATAAGTTCAAATCCCAGCATCCACATGGTGGCTCACAACCATCCGTAACGAGATCTGGCACCTTCTTCTGGAGTGTCTGAAGACAGCTACAGTGTACTTACATATAATGAATAAAATAAATCTTAAAAAAAAAATATTGAAGGCCTTGTGTGTCAGTCTCAGGACTACCATGAAGCATGACATAGCCTTGGACTCATCCAATAATGCCTAAGAACTCAGACTCTCCTAGGTCTGCTTCCACATTGGAAAGACATCTTATTTCATCATCCTGGTGCAACTTGGAGAAAGAGCCAATCTCTTATCCATTAAACACCGGGAGCCTATCTTTCAGTAACAAAACATTTCAACTTCACTTTCTTCAAGTCACACTTAGGTTGAATGAATCAATGCAACTGTTGTCCTGGAAGTCTCCCTGCTGTCTTTTCATCCATGGGTTTGTGACACAGACACAGTCTATGCTCTGGCTCAAGCTCTGTGGTAAACTAGCTGTGTGTCCTGGACAAGTCATCTAACCTCTCTGATTTTAATCATTCTCAAGTCCCATCCATAACAGAGGAATTGGGCCAGATGATAAATGAGACCTTGTTGTCTATATAGTTTCTCTAAATATTAGCATAAATAGCCATATAGCAGAAACCAACTGAACATGGTTCAGAGAGTGTGGCAAAGCCTGATTGTTTGAGTCATCAATGTGTTGAGTCCCATGGAAGAGAACAGAACTCTCATGACTACTGCCTGGTACCTACTTCAGCCCCAGAGTCCATCTCCTGGGAATGAGTGGAGACACGGCCCAGGCCCTCAGTGGGAGTTCCAGCTGGTGAATGGCTCTGCTGTACAAGGTCTGGGAGATTGATGTGACCAGCAAATCCATTACTGTCACTGTGGCCAGATCGCTTCTTCTCTTCAGCCGTCTGAGGGATATAACACACAAGGGCCATTAGAGAGAGGGCACAAACTGAAGAGTGCAGTCACATCCTAGACCTAACAGGTTCCAAACTGATCTACTGGGAAGTCTAAGGTGGTACCCAGATCACACATATACCTCACCACAAATACCATAGACTCCAAACTGATGTATTGGGGAGTATAGGATGGTACTTTGTTTAAGAAAATAAAGACATTAAGCCTTGTTAATATTTAGTAAGTGGACTGACTTTCAGGTCTTATGCTAATACACGAGGGATGCCACAGATGGAGGCAGAGTTAGGACTAGATCTTGCAAGTTTCTTTTCTGCAGTGCGTGTGTGCGTGCGTGTTACAAGATAATTGGATTTACAGACCATGTTGTCAGATTATATTGAAACAATTACCCAAATCCATATGAAAAGCACTAGGATGAAGATATCAACATATACACCCCCAGAGCAAAATCTGTGTATTTCAAGAAAACACAGAGATGTTATTTACCCAATTCATAGGGTTCTTTGTCAGTGATAAGGTCAAACAATAATTAGGCACACCTGACAGGAGTACCAAGACATAGAGATGCTCTAGCAGATTATTTGAAAATAGAGACAGAGCTATACACATGCTCTATGAATAAGCTCTAAAATTGTTATTGATAGGAACACAGGAATTAAATGCTTTAAACCCACTCCTCCTGAGATCAGCCACCTCCATAAATCCAAGGGAACAAAAAGAATGAAAAGAAAACACCCAAACCCAGTGCATTTAATTGGCTAGTTTTGTAATCCCCTTTGCTCCCAAGGGTAACTTAGTACCTGCAGATCAACCGTTTCCCACGTCTTACCCTCTGCTCACTGCACACCCCCCAACAACCACTCCATTCTGAGCTTGGGTAAGATCACTGCTTTAGTTTCCAGGTATGAGAGTGATCCTATGGTACCATTCCACTTGATGTGATGATCCCCAATACCATCTATCGTGCCTTAAAGAACAGGATCTCTATCTTTTAATGGCTAAATAGTTTTGCCTTTTATGTCCGGACTACAGTCTCTCCATCCTTGATAAGGAGATGGGTGAAAAGGTGGTTCTCGCTCTTCGGCAGGTCTGAGTAGTGCCGATGTAGGGAAGCAGATGGCACGTTGACATATCGATTGCATTCGCTTTGGAGAGTCTCCCAGTAGTGGGGCTGCCAGATCACGTGGTAGTTCTATTTTGAACTATTAAATGATATCACATCAAGAATATACAAAGTCCCTTTCTCCACACCATTGCCATCACCAGCTACTTTTGGTCATTTTGATTATAGTCATTCTGAATTAGCTTTTGATTTTGATTTTGGTTTTCATCCCCTTGACAGCTAATGATTTTGAATAGTTTTCCATGTGTCCAGTAGCCATTCGCATATGTTCTTTCAAGACATCTCTGTTGCTCATGTATACATTATTCTTTTTCTATTGAGGTTTCTGAGCTCCTTATATATTCTAGATGTCAGCACACTGGTGACTATTGTCCCTGTTCTGTGGTTTGTCCCCATTGCTCACCAAGCCCTTTGTTATGCACACCTCTGCCTGTTCTACTGAGTATGTACCTGGTTCACTGGGGACTCATTAGGGCAGACCCGAGGAATGATTTCCCTCCTGCTTCCTTCTGCACTCCCTTTGCCTCCTTTTCCTCTCCATTTCCATCATATCCAGGGCCAAACCAAACGCTTCCTTTTCTAAGTAGTTTTGGTCAGATACACAGCCAGAGTGAAAAGAAAAGAAAGGACCAACTCAGCTTCCCCCAGACTCTGTCCTGAGTGTACAGTTTCCGGCCTGCACTTGCCTCTGTCTGGAAATACAAGTAGCCACTTCTTTGGTGTGTATGAGACAGAACATAGCCCCAGGATCCCAAGGGTGTGTGTGATTCATACATAAGGAAGCTTGATAAATGTCCGCTAAGCTTAGTGTCATCTGTTTCTTGGACTACAAACTGTCCCAGTGAGGACCCACTCCTTGATTCATTTTGTTGCAGTGTTGATCAGGAGCTAGCACTGGTACATATTCTCAGCGTTGAGCATTTCATCTTCTCCGTGACACTTAGGCAGCTCAGCTCTCTCTCATCCATCTTAGTGTCCCTGCTTTTTATATGTGCTAAACAGCGTTTCCCTCCCCCAGCTTCCATTCAGTACTGAGAAGCTTTTTGACATTTACCCCCGATTTCCCCAGAGCATAAATCACACCTTATCACTTTACAGTTTTTAAGTTTCTCCTGTGTCAATGACATTTTCTTCCAGGCCTTGAAACTGACGAAGATACAGTGGTTATTAAGGAAAGACTTGAAGGGCTAGCTAGGGATGTGTCTCAGAGATGGAAAAGCCTGAAGCAACGACCCTTGAATCTGCTCACTTCTGAGTCGTCACCCCTTGGTTCCATCAGCCAGCATCTTCTCATCAAATACCTTCTGTGCTCTAGGCTCTCTCCTGGGAACACAAAGGAAATTGAACAACAGCCCTGCATTCCTGAATCTCATTAAGAGAATCCCAAGTTCTCTGGTTTTGATAACCTCACCATTCTCAGGAGGATGAGCACAAATAGGCTCTGTATTTTGACACGTGCCAGGTACTGTACAGAACACTTGCTACCATGTGCCACTGAGACCTCATAGGAACACTGTAGGCCAGCTTTCATCAGTGCCACCTTACAGAAGGAAAATGTGCAGTGCAAGGCAGCCAAATGACTCTTCTAAAGCAAGGTTCAAAGTCCAGGCTCTCTGGTGGAGCTCAGCAGCTCTGAGGTGCACAGCTGCAGTGAGAGTCACTGTCATAGCTCTGTGGACCAGAAGAGGGGACCTGTAACAAGTGGGATGCAATTCCCAAGAGAATTGGCCATGTAGACTGGAAGATGGGGACTAGCTTTGCCAGTAGTCCAAATGGATTATGGTGATGATCTCATAATGGAGCAGGAAGAGATGAGAATGCAGGTATGCAGAAGGGGAGAGAAGGGGCCTGTGGAGAGACAGGGAGAACAGGAGGCAAGCAAAGCTGAGGGCAGAGTGCACTCGGTGGCCATCGAAGCCCTTGTCTCTCTTTAGTTTCTGCTTCCACCCCTACACAGGTACCCTACTAACTGTGCCTTGAATTGCTTCCATGGAATATGAACATAAATAGTTTGTGAATTTCAACTCTTTTTTTGTGTGTGTTATCTACAACTCCTCACTCCCCCGGAAAACTCTGTAAAAAGTGTGACCTTTCTTTTTTATTTATAATAAAAAGCTTCATGGTAAAACCTAGTGTTCTTACTCTATTGGGTAGGTGGGTAGAAACTAGAGAGGACATGAGGAGCTTCAGGAAAGCGCTGTTATCACTGACTGCCAGAAAAGGCTTCTAGAAAGGAAAGCTGAGGCAGAAAAGAATAGAAGGGAGTAAGAAAAGCAAAATAGCATTTCTAGGAGATGGGACACTGGAGATAAGCTGGCTGGTAAGAGATGGCTGGTGTGGCACATTCTAGTGGACTTGAAAATGGTTCCATGGAGGTGTAAGATAAGACAGGAGGACACAGAAGGACAGCAGCTAGGGAGAGCACCAAGGCACTAGCTGTGGGACAGTCATAGGCAGCATGGCCAGTAGAGTCAGAGCTCTCCTTTCTGTTCTCTGAAGAATGAGCTGAGTGAATTCTGATGTCCATTCTGTGGAAGTGAATCCACAGGATCCTATAAGCTAAATCTTATCACAACAAGATACAATTGAAGTTTGTAAATTTTATTTTCTTTTACTATAGCCTAAATTAATTTTTAAAATATATGTGTTTTTGATAGGTTTCTTTGTAAACCTCAAGGCTCACCTGATGGTTGGTCTTATGTATCAAGTTAACTGAGCCACCAGGTACGCAGATTAAATATTATTTCTAGGCGGGAGTGTCTGTCACACTGTTTCTGAGCATCAAGAAGGAGAACTTTTGAATTGAAATTGGTAGGGGTATTATCCTGGGGTAGCAGGAACCAAGAGGTCTAGAATAGAACAAAAGGCAGAAGAAATGTTTAAAATAAATGTTGTGTGTGATACATGTGATTGTATTTGTGGATGTGGGCCCACAAGCCAAGGACCACCAACTAGAGAGCTCAAAGCACAGTCTTAGGTGTTGGTCTTCACCCTCTGGCTTATTTAGACAATTTCTTGTTGGTTAGCAGTGAGTAATCCAGGCTAGCTGAAGCACAAGCCTTGGGGATTCTCGTGTCTCTGCTTGTCATTTCACCATAGAGGAATGTTGGTTACATCTGTACACAAACAATTCTGGCTTTACATGGCTTCTAGGGTTTCACACTCAGATCATCATCCTTGTGTGGCAGATGTTTCTTATCCACTGAGCCATCCCTGCAGCCCACAGTGTGCCTAGTCTCAGTCTTGCTCACTACTTGAGCTGAGACATCTCATCTTTACCCACTTCTGCACTGGAACTCATACTACCACAGGTGCAGGGATCATTGGAATTTTTGTCTTCCATAATCATACAAACTACTTCTTTATAGACTTTCCCTATTTCTCCTCCTCTCCTCTCCTCTCCTCTCCTCTCCTCTCCTCTCCTCTCTTCTCCTTTCCTCTCCTCTCCTCTCCTTTCTTCTCCTCTCTATCTGAAGTATCTGATTAATAGTTTGATATTTTAAGACCTCACACTTTGGGGCTGAAGAGATGGCTTAGATAATAAGGTGATGGCTTTGCATACCTGAAGACCTGAGTTAAATTGCCAAGATAAATGTAATTCCAGAAATTAGGAAACTGAGACAGGTGAACCACTGACTTCACTAGCCAGACAGCTTATCTTACTTGGTAAACTCCAGGCCAGTGAGAAGCCTTGTCTGTATAAAAAAAGTTGTTGATGCTTGGGAAGCGTTCTTTAAAGCCTACTTGAAAGATTTGACAGGGGCATAAAATAAAAATCCCAGCAAGTTGCTAAGCAAGTTGCTATGCAAGATAGTCTTCTAGTTATAGCTGCACTGCCAATTTTACTTCAAAGGCCTTACTCATTTAGAAACTACCATTTCTTTCTTCCTTGCTACTGTCAAAGGCCCTCTGTCTTTTTGGAGAGCAAAGTCTGTAAATGGAGTTTCCTAGCTCTGTCCTGTTTGAAGAGAGGATGACTATTCTGTCTGTCTATGCTTTAGAAGGAGGAGTGGGCTATGATAAGAAGCTAGAGAAGACTGGAGTTTATGGTGATAATGAAATAAAATAGTGAACTTTTAAAAAACACATATACTACTTTTAAAAAAATATTTATTTATTTATTTAATGTATATGAGTACACTTGTAGTTGTCTTCAGACACCAGAAGAGGGCATCTGATCCCCTTTCAGATGGTGGTAAGCCACCATGTGGTTGCTGGGAATTGAACTCAGGACATCTGGAAGGGCAGTCAGTGCTCTTAACCACTGAGCCATCTCACCAGCCCATATATTTTTCTTATGAGACAGATTTACAAAATTTCCAATGAAAACATGTTAAAAATCTCCCTTACTTCTTGGGCTTTGTTTCTTGATCCTTCTTCTTCTTCTTCTTCTTCTTCTTCTTCTTCTTCTTCTTCTTCTTCTTCTTCTTCTTCTTCTTCTTCTTCTTCTTCTTCTTCTCTTCTTCTCTTCTTCTCCTCCTCCTCCTCCTCCTCCCCCTCCTCCTTCTTCTTCCTCTTCTTCTCCTTATCCTCCTCCTTCTTCTCCTCCTTCTCCTCTCCTTCTCCTCCTACTCTTCATTCTCCTCTTCCTCCTCCTCCTCCTCCTCCTCCTCTTCTTCCTCTTCTTCTTCTTCTTCTTCTTCTTCTTCTTCTTCTTCTTCTTCTTCTTCTTCTTCTTCTTCTTCTTCTTCTTCTTCTTCTTCTTCTATTGATTTTCTGTATGTTAGTACACTGTGCTGGCTTCAGACACACCAGAAGAGGGCATCAGATCCCGTTACAGATAGTTGTGAGCCACCATGTGCTTGCTGGGAATTGAACTCAGAACCTCTGGAAGAGCAGTCGGTGCTTTTAACTGCTGAGCCATCTTTCCAGCCCAAATAGTGAACTTTTATCAACACTTATATTTACTTACTAGCCCATTCCATGTTCTCAACCATTTTATACAATATGATATTATTTATGAAGGTATGTATGTGTGCATGTCTAAAAATGATGCAAGGTGCTGTCCTTTATTAGTTATGGCAGTGTCTCCCCAGACCCAGAACCTGCTAATTCTGGCCAGTCTAAGCAAGGAGTTTGCCCCCAAGGAGTCCTCGACTCTGCCTCCTGAGTGCTGAGATTTCAAGTGGCTGCCCCAAGTGCTTGGCTTTTTTGTGGGTTCTGGGGATCCAAGTTCTTGTCTTTATACTCAAGTGGCAAGCAGTTTATCCATGGATCCAGTTCTGTAACCCATTTATAAAGTTTTACAGAGGACCAAAACAGATGCAGGGGAATGAATGTCAACATTTCTCAATGTTACTTGTCATTACTTTCTCAAAATCACATAAAATGAAGACAGAAGATGGCTTCCAATTTCTTGGGGCACTTCAGGTTAACAAAGATACAGTGGGGAGCTCAGTGGAAGGTGAAGGGGAATATGTGCTTCCCAAAAAATGAAGCCATGTTCCCAGACTTAATGAACAAAAAAAACCTTCCCAAGGGCTGGAGGGAGACTCAGCAGTTAAGAGCACTGGCTATTCTTCCAGAGGACTGGGTTCCATTCCCAGAATCCACATGACGACAGCTCACAAGTGTCTGCAACTCCAGGCAGATCCAACCCACTCTTCTCGTCTCTGCAGACATTAGACATGCACCTGGTACACAGACATACATGTAGGCAAAACACCCACGCACATGAAAGTAACTAATTTTTTTTTAAACCTCAAAATTTTAAGATGAAAATAAATGCCAAAGATATGCCTCCTAGTTGACTTCCTTGTTTCTTTGTTCTCTAGCACAGTTTCTTGGAATTACTGAGCATTTTATATGAAATCCATAAGGAATAAACCATTCATGGGAGAAGAGACTCGAAAAACTATCCTTGCTATTAATAAAGGCCATTCACTTCTGTTTTCCTGGTGTTGAGAACATCTGTGCTTTCCAGTTTTATGTCCTCAGGCTCAGATTTTATAATCACATTTGCATAGCTCCTATTGAAGAATGGGGACTAATGCATAATTAAGTCACTTTGCAGAAACTTGGGAAGATCCAGAAAAGAAGACAGCAGATAATTAAAACCACTCACCCACTTGGACTCGCAGGTTCCTATCCTCCTGTTTAGCCAGAACACTTATAATATGTGCATGAGCATCCTATGTAAAAGTTTGAATAAGAAAACCACATAAGGAAGGCATGTCCTTTTGACAGCTGCTGCACCAACTTACCTCTCTGATCATCAAGGTTCCTTCTCTTGAAATGCTGCCGCCAAAGGTGTCTGCATGTGAAGTTTCCAGCCCATGTGTCCCGACCATCCCCATGTTGTACTGCTCATTGTTCCCCGGAGCGCCAGTGGGTCTGAGGTGGGAAAGAACAGTCATGCCAATGTGCAGGCATAGGGAAATACCACTTCCTGCCCCCACTTCTTATTGCAGTAAATGCACATGACAAAATTTGCCACTTACATTATTCGCGTGATTATTGCAGCGACTTTAAGGATATTCTAGATTTAATGCACCTAGGTTGGGC
Organism: Mus minutoides; assembly: GCA_902729485.2. Taxonomy (NCBI): domain Eukaryota; kingdom Metazoa; phylum Chordata; class Mammalia; order Rodentia; family Muridae; genus Mus; species Mus minutoides. The sequence continues at coordinate 1,122,159 of LR749991.1, read as the reverse complement.
TTTCCATTTCTGGAGCATCTTAAGCTATTTTCTACCCTGTTCTCAACTCAGACTCCGAGAGCTTCCTGATCTCCAAGGAAAAATGATGGAATCAGCAGAGACATCCACCATGCCCCCCAACTTTCTTGACAAAGGGAACCTTGACCTGCCTTTCTACTTGCTGTTTCCTCTACTTGGCTGCTGTCTGGCTCCTTCTCCTTCCTCTATTTCTATTCCAAGAGATAGATACTTTATCAAAAATACTGTCTCAAGTACTATCTATGCGCAGTCCCACTAGCCTTTATTCTTTAACATTTCTTACTGCCATTTATAATTCTTTAAGATGTGTGTGTGTGTGTGTGTGTGTGTGTGTAGGATGTAATGTGGAAAAAGCTGGAATTGGGTTTTATCCTAAAGAAAGCCATCTACTTCTTTTGAGGCAAGATTTCTTTTTGATCTGGAACTTACCAATTAGTCTAGGCTGGCTGGCCATTGAGCCTCAGGGATCCTCCTGTCTCTGTCATCCCAGAAATGCAATTAAAGGCACAAGTCACCATGTATGCCATTTTTACATAGGTTCTGAGAATTGAAATCAGGTCCTCATGCTTGCAAGCAAGCACTATATTAACTGAGCCATAGCTTTGGCCCTGAGATTTTCAATTCGTTAGCATACTGTCTCTTCATTCCTTCCTTCTCTTTAGCTAGAACTCATACTTGTTTATCCTTTTGCTTATCACTACACAGCCAGGTCAGTGTCAACTTGATTTATCATGTTCTGTGACCAAAGACTGTGGTATTTTTAGCAAAAGGGTCTCGTCTTTAAGTTCTGGTGGGCAAGCAAGCAATGACAATGGGTTTTGGTAGTTTGTTTGCTTGGTTTTTGTTTTGTCTAGATTTTGGGAGGGTTTTCTGATTAACAACTTGCAGGCCATCTCACTCCTGGGCTTTTGATTTGTAAATATGTGGCTTCTAGAAGAACATTAACATTCATATGCAGTACTCATCACTCTCCTAAAATCTGCTAATTCAGCCTATACCATTGTACATCTAGTCTGCGACTGTTCTTCCTGCTATGTTACATATTTCCCAAAGACCAAAGAGCATGTAATGAAATTCACCCAGGAACCAGGAAATCTATGCAGAAAGACATATGGAGAACTTTCAAGAGTCAGGTGACAGAGCAGAGAGGTACTATGGGAAGTGTTGATAAGATGCTGTCACCACCGTGAGGCAAAGATGGAATTTCTCATGTGCCCTGTGCCACTCAGAGAGTGCCAGTGTCCAACCTAGGAAAGTCCATCACACTTCATCTTCGCTTGGATGATCAACAGTTAAGTGTCCTGTGTCCCTTGCACCTCAACTGTCTGACTTACAAACTTGGAAAGTAGAGAACCTGTGGTTGTAGGAGTTCAAGATTTGGCATTTTATTGTTATGGATTCCTTTCTGCTGTTTTAGCAAATGATTATGTTTAAAATCAGTTTTAAAATGTGAAATGACAAGGAATTATTTATCTTTTAGAGAACATTTATTACTTTAGTCCTTTGATTCTTTTTATGTACTTTTAAAATTGTCCCTGATTGCTGGATGTGGAGGCACATGCCTTTAATTCCGCCACTTAGAAGTAAGAGGCTGATGGCCTCCCACGAGCTCAAGGTCAGGCTGGTCTAAAGAACGAGATTCTGCCTCAAAAAATAAAATAAAAAAAAGATACCACCAGCTGACATGCCATGTTGGTGAAGGGACAATGTGATAGGACTCCAGCCCTAGAAGAAGAGTCACAGGTAATGAATGACTACTGAGAGGGAGAGTCAGTATTCCCCAGGGATGAATTGCCTAATTGGTTATCTAATACCAAGTGGTCAGCTGTAAAAACATCATACAAGCAACACTAAATAGACTCTGTAAGCTGCATTTGTACATTTATTCGCATATACATTTAGCAAGGAAAAGAATCTATGGATTTAAGAGAGAATAGGGAGGGGCATGTGGGATGATTGGTGGATGGAGGAGAAAATGATGTAATTATATTGTAATTAAAAATAAAACAAATTATCACACAAACAAAAGCCAACCACTACCACCACCAAAACCTGTCTGCAGTTTCTTAAATCTGATGCTAGTCTGAGGATCTAATAAAATATTTACCACAACAACCAACAACTACATCTGATTAATGCTAGCAGGCAGACTGCCAGAACTCTTGCCAAGGGTTAGGGTTGTAGCTCAGTGGCAGAGCTCTTCAAGTTCAGAGTTTGGTCCCCAGGAGTGGAAAGGATTCTTACCCAAATGGAGAAGCAAAATGATGTCAGTGAAAGCAGATTAGCAAATGCACAGGAAAGCCTGGATTTCAGCCTGGATTTCTTAACTGACTCAAAAAACTCACCTGTGTGTGGGGTGAGTATGGATGTGTTTGGGATAAAGGTCAAAGGCCAACTTTCAATGTCACTCTTTCTGTCCCAGAAAGGAGCTGTTGATATTAACCATGTTTCCAAATGCGGGAAAGCCTTTGTTGTGATCAATTCTGGCATATGAATATATTGGTTAAGTCAAGTAGTTTTTAAAACAAATGCTTCTTCCATCATTTCTTTGGAACTTGATCTTAAATTCTTGCTTCAGAGAAAATGGCATGAACCCAATAGATTAATACATAAGTATTGATCAAGGCCTCCAGGGAAGGGAGGTCACATGTCTTCCTGTCTGTCCTTCAGGCATTCTCTGTTTCTACCATGGTCTTAGGCTGAGCCGGGGACCTCTACCACTGTCAGACCACAGCTCCATTATTACAGAGTCTCACTTCTTTTTAAGATCTTGATAATGTTCTGATTCTACCCAAACATTTACATCAGAGAAAGTGTAAATATGGATACATTTTCATTAAAAAAAGATTTTGTAAAACCCAATTCCAGAAAGGGAAAACCTCCCTATATATTTAGATATTTAGTTAATACTTTTCCATTTTTGTCTTCCTTCCTTCCTTCCTTCCTTCCTTCCTTCCTTCCTTCCTTCCTTCCTTCCTTCCTTCCTTCCTTCCTTTTTTCCTTCCTCCCTCCCTCCCTCCCTCCTTCCTTCCCTCCCTCCCTCCCTTTTTAAATTAAAACAATCACCATTTCAGAACTTCTTTTGTTAACATCCCTTTTCAAATGCTTATGGAGTCACTTCTACCAAGGCCAGCTTTTCCGGGTCTGTTTTAAAGGTTCCATCCTGGCTGAGGAGATTTGATTTACTTGTCGACAGTTAGTTGTAGAGCAGGTATACTGCTTTCGGTTGCCCACTGTTTGTTTTAATCTTAGCTAAATATTCTTAACTATATTCTTGTGTTCCAGTCCATTTTTTGTGCTTTGACTTCTATGGGACAGAACTATCTCATCTGTTATTAATTTTAGACAGTTTCAAGTTATATTTCACATTATTTTGATCAGCAATATTCCCTATAGATGGAATAAAAAAGCAATCTGTATTTATCCCTTAGTTTATTGGCTTCTAATATGGTAAGCAACTCCTCTTAGCTAGCCTGAGATAGCCCTGCTATATAGGATTGTTCAATCATGAACATTTTGTGTATATATTTTTAGGTTCTGTGCTTCTTATATTAATTGTTCCTCCTATGCACTATTCTACCACCATGTGTTCAAGATAATGTAATGGCTTTTGATTACAGAAAATTTCCAAAACCTTTACATATTCCAATCACCTCCCTACACATTTTTTTTTTTTTCAAAAGGCAGAGTACAGCCCAAGTCCCACAGCAGGCCTGAGTCTGCCTGGTTTATTCTTTCTATTCCATGCCCCATCTCTAGTCTTCCTTTCCTTTGCTAGTCTGTGCCTATTTCCTTCTTGGGATCTTCTTATCTGTAATAGGTCTCTGAGGCTCTGCTCCATTTTGCACAATCTTCTGGCATGCTCTCCTCTATGGTCCTTATTATGACCACCTATTTATCCTGTAATGATAAGTAAGTACAGCTAAACTCTTTACTCAAGTTACTTTTTATTTGACTTCCACTTGGATAGTTGTATACCTGGATGGCAGTGGAGGTTATGACCTTCCCCATGTATTTATTTTATAATTTATTTTTGAAATTTTAAAATAATTTTTCCAAATTTTTATTAGGTATTTTCTTCATTTACATTTCAAATGCTATCCTGAAAGTCCCCTAAACCCTCCCTTATCCCCCCCCCACCCGCCCTGCTCCCCTACCCACCCACTCCCACATCTTGGCCCGGGCGTTCCCCTGTCCTGGGGCATATAAAGTTTGCATGACCAAGGGGCCTCTCTTCCCATTGATGGCCCACTAGGCCATCTTCTGCTACACATGCAGCTAGAGACACGAGCTCTGGGTGTACTGGTTAGTTCATATTGTTCTTTCACCTATAGGGTTGGAGATCCCTTCAGCTCCTTGGGTACTTTCTCTAGCTCCTCCATTGGGAACCCTGTGTTCCATGTAATATCTGACTGTGAGCATCCACTTCTGTGTTTGCCAGGCACTGGCATAGCCTCACATGAGACAGCTATATCAGGGCCCTTTCAGCAATATCTTGCTGGCATATGCAATAGTGTCTGCATTTGGTGGCTGATTATGGAATGCATTCCCTGGCTGCAGCAGACACTGGTTGGTCCATCCTTTTGTCTCAGCTCCACACGTGATCTCTGTAACTCCTTCAATGTCACCTTTTGTTTATTATGTTAGAAATTCCTCACATTCTGGACCCCTTTCCCTCATTCTCTCTTATGTTCAACCTAGGTCCTTCCTATTGTGCTTCATAACCTTATTTCAAATATTTTCTGTTTTTCTTTGAAAGGTGTATCAATGAAGTTGGCTTTCTCTCTTTTATTACTGGCAGTATCCTTCTACTTCATGGCCCAGTGGATTGTGTGGCTTTTTTTCTTCCAACCTTCAGTAGCTGCCTGTCAACTTAAAAGCCAAAGGTCCTTACCATGGCTTTAAAGGCATTATTGAGGCCTTGTCTCTAATGGAGTCTTTAAAGCAAATCTTACTCTCTTCTAACTCTAGCAACATTTAACCTACAGTTGTTTCTGTGCACACTGCATGATACAAGCCTTGGTGACTTAAGTCTGGACTGCTTCCCGGTACCCTTTTCTGGTTTTTGCCTTCACCTAGATAGCACGACTTTTAACACATGGGATGGGCCAGACAGTTCTCCACTCTGTTTCTCCATGTCCTCTGAGTATCTCTACCACCTTATAAACACATAATTCTTCAGTGATCAGATCTTATCTGTGTTCGTGTCCTCCATATTGTGGGAGGAATGTGCCACTCAGGAATCATCTAGAGAGTATTCAGTATATGCATGACTGAATGTTTTAGGGCCAAAGGCTTTTCTTAGTGTCCCTAGTAGAGATTTAATTCAGGTTTACTGTGAAAGCACAGGTCTTTTGTAAGTTCATGAGTGATTAGCTATAAATATAAGCAGACAACTAGATAGACAATGGCAACTTCCGTCATTTTACATCTTTGGTAGCAGATTCACTAGGATGTGGCAACGTAAGGTTTGATAATCCAGTGGTTAGTATAGGAAAGCAAAATAATTCTGTTTTGATACTCATAGGACTTTATAGTACAAAGAATACTTTATAAGGTATATACATTTAAAAGATGAGGTTGGTTGGTGCTGGGCAAATGGCTCAGAAATTAAAAGTAGTTGTAGATTTTTCAGAGGACTAGGATTCAATTTCCAGGGCCCAAATGATAGTTCACAACTATCTCTAACTTGCATTTCAGGGGCCTAACACCTTCTTCCGACTTCCACCAGGCATACACACAGTACACAGACATACATGCAGGCAAAATATTCATACACATAAAATAAAATAAATAAATCTAAAAACACGAAAGTGATATTGAAGTCTTCCAGGTAAGCATGTAAACTCTGAGGTAAGAATCTGCTTTACACATGTCTGAACTATCCCAGTTCAGTAGACAGAAAGGTAGAAAAGGCACTGCTGATCTAAGCAGCCTCAAAATTCCCAAAGAAAAGCATTCTACAATACACCTAAGTTACCCTTAGCACTTCCTTCCTGACAGAAATACAGCCGAGAAACTGTCCCAGCCAGGAGGAGTCTAAGAAGTTGTGACAACTAAATGCAACATGGTAGAACAAAGGTCATCAGGCTCAACGCTAAGCAAGCCGGGCCATCCTGAGCAGTCCATGTTGAGGCTGTTCAGTAGTTCTAGCACATGCAGTACTCACTTCTCTGTGTGCAGAGGGTGATGCGATAAACTTTACAGTGAGCTTTGTTACTACTTTGATTTTCCTATAAAACTGCAACCACCCTAAACAATGTAATGTTTTTTCAACAACAACAACAACAACAACAACAACAACAACAACAAAGAATGTTAAGAAAAAAATGTCCAAGGCTCAAACAACAAATATATTGCATTAACTATCTGTTGTTCTAGGAATCATTTTTCTTAATATAGAGCTTGGGTAGGAAATCTTATTGCATTAACTACCCCTTGTTCTAGAAGTCATTTTTCTTATTATAGAGATTGGATTGGAAAAATTAGCTATCCAAAATCCCACAAAGATTGTAAAAAGACAAAAAAAAAAACCAAATTGAATAAAAACAAACAATAAAATCCCACCATTGATTCAAATGAAAAAAAAAATACAGGAAGTTTCCTGTAATTAGACTACTGGTTTGGGACAATAATTCCCTCTAATTGGATTTGTCAAAGTGCTCCTGGAGGTCCTGATTTAATTTAACTCAATTCAATTCAATACATGCTTTTTGGGCACCTGCTTTCTGCTGAAAGGTCCTTGGTTTGGCAGAGCGTAGTGGATAAAAACGCTGGGCAAGATATTCTTCCTCAACTAAAGTGGTCAGTCTCCATAAGAGCATGAGAGTGTTACAGATCTACTCCACAGCCGAAAGAGAGAGGGATGGGGTGGGTATTATTGCTCTGAGGAAAAGGATGTACTGGAGAAGAGCACAGCATTTGTATGGAGGCTGAACTTTCATCATTGGTTTCAGGGATGCAAAGGCTTGTAGAGACTGACAGATAAAGCATGGCGGCCAGTCATCCCAGAGCATGGAAGACACAAGAGGGCAGAGGACTTGTAAAGGGGCCACCACAGTAGCATAGTAGGTGGGCTTACCTGGTGTTTTAGTCAGAACGGAAGGAAAGAAAGCTATGTGGCTATCATTGTCTAGGCAGCATTGTGTAAGACTGTACAAAATGAACTGCGTTAGAAGGACATGGTCACCATCCAGACTTCACATTTTTATTTAAAAAATTATTTTCATTTCTATGCATTTGTGAGAGTATATGCCACATGGGAGGGGTGATTGTGGAGGCCAGGAGAGAGTGTCAGATCTTGGGAGCTGGAGTGAGTCTATAGTGAGTGACCTGATGTAGGCATCAGGCCTGTACTCCATCTTCTGAAAGAGCAGTGAAGAGTCTTAATCCCTGAGCGATCTGGTCAACCTACAGCCACTATCCCCATCCTCAGGGACCTCTGTGGTTCAAAGAGGGAGATGGTGCCAATCCTGACTCAAGATACTACATGCAAACTTAGGATCCTGGAGAGGTAATAGTGAGTGGAGAAGTGGGAGGTAGGGTCAGGAAGGATGGCTCTTCATAGCTGGCCGTGCTGTAGGCAGGTGACATCCAAAAGAATAGACTAGCAGAAAGATACAGAGAAGCACAATGTGATCTGTTTAGGGGGAATGTTAGAAAGATGGATGTTCTGTCCTGAAAGGTGAGTTCTAGTTCTCCTTTAGAAGATGGAGGGAAAAATCATTCACAAAATATGATAGGGGCTTAGAGTACTACTACATTTTCCCCAATTATCTGTCCCAAATGATTAGATTATCCCGCATTCTCCCAGGTATAGATTATCTCTATAAAGAAGAATATGAACTCTGAAGGCAGAATCTAAGTACATACCCTCCAATGGTTCGTCGCCCTCAGCATAGCATTTAACATGTAGTGGGAATTCTAGGAATCTTTTAATTTCATCATCACCTTTTATCTCAATAGCTGTCTGCCCATTTGAGGGAATTTTAAGCATATGTTAGAAGAATTGAGCAGTGCTGAGTCAAGACAAGATGGAAACAATCAGCATGTGTTGTTGAGTTGTTCTGGCTTTAGTAGTTTCCCCTCTAGAATTGCTGTTAAAAGACAATTCAATACAAACTGTTTCAAATTGTCATATCTTAGCATATTTATCGCTGTCAATAATTAAATAACCAACAGTAAAACCACAAGCATGGATTTACAATGAAGGTTATTGTATTTGCCTCTCAGAACTGCTTGGGGTAAAATCCTCCAGACTGGCTACCCCTGTCCTATAGTCTACTGAGCAGGACAATAATTATGGTCTTGTGACATTTTCTGTCAGTAGAGTATGTTCTGGGGATAAATACTGATAGCCAGTCCAAAGAAATGGAGAGGAATGAGCATGAAGATGGGGAAGGAAGTGTGGCATTTCATCAGTGTTTCATCTTGACCAGGGCAAGGGCACCTTATGTTTATTTTCAGAGGGATTAGAAGAGTAAAAAAGAATGGGATATAAACAGCTAACCCGAGAATCCACTGCCATGAAGAAAACAACCCATGGAGCTTCCTATTCATTCTCGGGGAAGAAAGAAAAACAAGAGCAAGATTGTGACTTAGGGAAATATAGGCAGACATACATAGAGACAAAGTATACAAAGATAAGACGGAGAAGATCTGACAAGAGTACATGAAGATGCTGGTGAGAAGCTCAGTGAGTACAACGCCTGCCTTGAAAGCATGAAGGCCAGGTCTGGTATACACATTTGTAACCCAGAGGACTGAGGAGGTGGGGACAGGAGATCCAGTGAGCACCAGGCCAAGGAGAGAATCCATCTTGAAAGAGAAGGCAGACAGCATCTGAAGAATGACATCCAACACTGACTTCTGGCCTCCATATGGACATGCACACATGTATAGCATGTACAATGCACATATGTCAACATGAACACATGTACATACATACATACATATATACACATAAGAAAAAAAGAAAGAAAAGGGATCAACTAAAAAAGACGCCAAAGAGGATGGAGTGAAAAACTGTAACACTTGAAATGTCCTTAAATGTTCATTTGTCTCCTGATTCTTGTGTATGTGTGTGTGTGTGTGTGTGTGTGTGTGTGTGTGTGTGTGTGTGTGCCGGTTAGGGCTAACATCTGTTGCCATGTGCATTCATTCTTGTTTGTCTTAGAGGTGAAAAAGAACAAAGAAAGAGCCAACTGAAGGACAGTGAGTCTAATAGCAATGGACAGGCAGGGCATACACAGGCCTAGAAGTACTACACGCTCCAGGTGACCGAGTCTATGCAGAGAGATAGTTATAGAACTGTGTCCCAGAAAGAACTCAATTTCCCAAAACCAGTTCTCTTTGCCAGTGACCTATGTGTGATTTGTATCTAGCTAGTGTTTCTTATGCTTTAGTTTGGTTCCTTCTTAGTCTTCCTTTAAGTGATAGTCTTGATCCAGGCATGGGGCTTGGTACTTGCTATCTCAGCTACTCCTGAGACAGGAGGCTAGCTCAAGGACAGAAATTCAGGGCACGCTCAGGCACAACTTATATAGATGCTATCTCAGAATAACAACAACCAACATTTCTTACATTAGTCTGGGTATGTCACTGACAGCCACTGTCCCATCATGTGTCTCACTCTCTCCATCTTCCTCTTCTTCTTCACTGCTCTCCGACTCTTCACTGGAGGAAGAGTAATCAGTCACTTTCTTCAGTGGGCGGTTGGTTTCTTCAATTCGGAGCTCTCGTAATTCTTTGGCTAATGCCGTCAGATCCTACAAGAAGAAAAATTTGTAAGCACATGAAGTGTAGTTACAACCAAAGCTGTATCTCCCAGCCAGTCATTGCTCCAGCTTAAGCAACAAGGAAAAAAAAAAGAAAGAAGCTCTATTGAGAACCGTGACAAACACAGTTACTATATGGAACTACGAAAACGATGTTTGTGGTCTGTAGAAGCTAAGAGACGGGAGATGAAATCAATTCGAACTTAGTTCAAAACCAATAGCTATACCGGGACTGACTATGCATGTGCATATATGTGCATGCCGTGCTGTGTGCATGCGCATACATATAAACGGGGGCGTTCTCTTTTTATTTTGAGAGAGTGAAGTTGGTCACCCTCAGAGTTGAATGGGAAAATACATGGGATTCAAATTTGTTCCCCAAGTATCCTGGAATTCTTGCCCAAAGCCATGACGGTGGCCTTTCTTCTCTTGTGAGGGCTACTGGACCAAAAACTAGCATCAATCATAAAACAGAGTAGATAGCAAGGTTCATTTGGTATGAAGTCATTCCCAAAAAGTACCACAAAAGTACCACATCAAATGACAGCCCACCCCAAATCCTGAAATTTAGAGCCACAGGGATGTTAATCAAGAGGAGCAACAAACAAATAAACGAACAAACGAACAAATGAACAAACGAACAAACGAACAAACAGTTCTCTTCCAGAACAGCAGATGTTTTATCTTTAACTTTTAAATTCCAGTCACCTGGCAGAAGCCCTTACGAGAAATGCTGAAATGAACGTGGAAACACCCAAAGGAAGACATAATCTTCCGATTTTTCATGAGGGTGATGAGACCTTGAGCCTTATGGATGTGATGAGGCGGGGGGGGGGGGGGGCTTAGTCACCAGGCATAGTGCAAGACAGTGTGCTGAACGTCTGACTACCTTTGATGGGCATGCTTTCAGAGCAAGGCGGAGGGAGGCAGTTCTGCAGAAGCATGGCCGCTCTACTTTGCATGGGTTAAACTGCCCATGGCACGAAGCATGCAGATGAGAAAAAGCAATTTGACATTGGTCTTACCATTTCTCCCTATTTAGGGACCCATGTGGGAATCAGAGCATTCAGCAGGAGACAGGGAGTTAGGGAGAAAGAAACTCATTGAAAAATACTAAATCCCACATATTTTTTTTTCTCAAAAAAAGAATTGGCCATATTCTCTCTTTATTTCAGTCCAGAAATGTATTTGTCCAATTCACCTGGTGTAGGATTAACTTCTGTGACATAGTGAAGTTAGGTAATCATCCCAATTAGAAGAAAAAAATCATGATAAACATGCATAGATAATGGTAGTTATACTTTTGAGGCACCCATAGGCTATGGCATTCCTGTACTGTGGCTGCATGTCAATCACCATGGCTTTGGTTAACATTCAGGGGGCAATCACCCTGGCGTATCACTAAGATCTAGAAAATTCAAGCTGTCTACTGAATGTGTTAGAGTCATTTTGTTTTATTTTCATGTCTTGAACAGAAAGCGATAATGTCCTGAAGCCACCTGACTTAAAGCCCCATGAAGGGCAAGCTTCTGGAAATTGCAGAATTACCCTCGATTCCTGAATGCACTTGCTGGGACTTCCCCATACACACACACTCCCTCTAACACACAACCCCAGTCTCCGCTGTCCGTGGAAGTGAATCTAGGATGGGATCCAAAAGGCTTAACAGTGCTTAAAAACAACATACTATGAAAGGGGAGAGCCTCCTCACACAGAGAATTTTATACAAATATACTTTTCTAGTTTCTTAGGCAATGCACCCAAAGCAGGAAAGGCTAGTATCTAGATTTAGCCTTCTGCACATCTCCTCTTGATTGCTGCTGATACATTTATCTTCATCAGACAAAAGGAGTATGAAGGACACGCTAGATGGGCACTATGGGACGAACTGTTCACACATTTGTCAACATTCTGAAAGCAAGAGGACACAGCGAGCTTCCAAACTAGCAAAAAGGACAAATCAGACACATTTATTGCATATTTTTGATTTTTATAAAGTTATACTGTCAAAGAATATAACTAATATTTAAAAGGTTACTTATTAAAAAACTATATTTTATTGTAATCTAAAGAGAGAATATGGTTTAAAGGAGTTTGTTTGTATTATCAAAAAGTCTGAGTAAAATATAATACTACCACTGTGACTTATTTAAAATGCTGATACATTTCCTCCTGGGGCATGGCTACCTCATCTCTAACATTTCAGAATAAGATAAGAGAGAGATTAAATAACAAAAAAAATCTATTTAGAATTATTTAGTTAAGTCCTTTACCCAATAACTTCAAGAGAGTTTCACTTGTTAAAATGACCTACATTTCTATAAATACTGTATTTAGCAACACTTTAAAATTATGACCTGCTTTATAATTTTGGTTTTACTCAGAATTTTTTTTATTTTGGTGTTATTAAAAATCTCTCTCCTGAAACATTTAAAATAATTGCAAATCGATTTTCAGTTTAATTGGTAGCAGCTTAGAAAGTGGGAACTGATGAACATTTCAAGGTAGCAGGGATGAGTGATCAAACGTGATCCCCCAAAGAAAATTAATCCTCCATTGCCAGCAGCCTTGTGACTAGCTGAACTTCGGCTTTTCATTTGCTCATTACGAGGGCGATATCAATGCTGCAGAAAGTAGACATGACATAATATTGCCACGACCAGACTCAGGTCCTTTTTGGACCCTTTATCCTCTGACAATTCCAATTTCCTCTATGGAATGAGCCTTTTATGGTAATTTATTGCTTGGCTGTCTCAAGCCCGAAGCTAAAAGGTATTGAAAGGGGAGGAGAAATAAAAGTGCTATTTAGCATGAAAATATTTGAGGGCACATTAACTAAAAAGGATATATGGCAAAATACTGTGGGGTTTTTTTCCTACCACACAAAGTAATTGATTATTACTTAAGTCTCAACCTAACAGTGGATGATTTTTAGATATTGTCAGTTTATTTATTATTTTTTTTATGCCTGATTAAAAATAAGCCCTAAACACACCGCTAACATTTGGTTCTGCACATCGACTTTGGGCCATGCATTTGGTTATGGGAAAGTAAAAGTTATTTGTTTTCAAAAGTTTTATTAACTAACTGCAGCGTGGCGAAATTTCACAGTACACTGGAAAGTAATGCCCATTGAACAGCTATCCTTTGTGATTTATTGCTATGAGAAAAATTAAACTACTAAATTAGCAATAACAAGAAATAAATTTTTAAAATGGTGTTTAAAGATTTTTTTTTATTTCATTCTGGGTCATCCAAGTAGGAAAACAGTTGCAGAAGATGGAAGCTAAAACTGAGCTCAAGATTTCCCAGGCCAGCACCTTCATTATTTCGGGCCAGAGACTTTATATTGTGAAGAATTCTCCTGTTTGTTGCAGGATGTTTAGCTCCACCCCTTTTAGGAACTGGAGGTTGTTTAGCCCCACCCCTTTTGGGAATTGGTGAATATTTAGCTGCACCCCTTTTGGGAATTGGAGGATGTTTAGCCCCACCCTTTTTGTGTATCACAACAATTGTCTGCAGTGTTGCCTCCCACTTTCAAGGGTAACAACTAAAACTGAGTTGAGATTTGCTGAATAGCTCTTAAGTAAAAGATGGGGGTAGCAACCACGGATAAGAACCGCTGAGTCGGGCAGGACCATGTTCCTGTGTTTCAGTGGTTCAGGCCAGTGGTAGTCAATGGCCAGGGGTGTCAGTTCACTGGGGGGGCATTTGCTCTGATCCACAGTCCCAGAGGTCTGGGCATGAAGTTGCCCCTCTCATTTCTATCAGATTATGGTAGAACTATCAAAATAAATGAAGTGATTTAAAAAAAAAAAAAAAAAGCCTGGAACACCCGGGCTTACCAGAGAAAACCCTGGGGAGCTTTTTCCTCACAACAGCCATTTCCATGCTAATTTCTGGACTTGTACAAGCCCTTAAGTTGTTCATATGAATCCTACTTAATTGGCAGCTATGGTATCCAGTACCAGAAAATAATTTTCTCTCTTTTCCTTCTCAGGGCAACTGATACAAAGTTGGCTGCCCCTCTATCCTTGTTACTACTGTCAGGGGGAAGCCAAAGGACGGAGCAGAGTGGTTCTAACCAGTCCCTGGGCTGGAGACATGGGGAGTAGCATCAGTCCCTGGGCTGGAGACATGGGGAGTAGCATTACTTTGTAAACAGCAACCCCTTAACCAGGAGCATGTCTTTGTGACTCACTGTGAATGGGGTGGTAGTCACAGCTGTGGTGAGAATCAGCTTCACAGAATCACGTTAACCTACTTGCAAAACTAGTACTGTACCTAGGGCTCAAACCTGAACAATCACAGCGGCTTTTGAAAGCACTCTCCACTTTAAACAACGCCTTTGCACATAGCAACCTAAGACCCTGAACAATCTTGTAGGTAAAGGAGGGCAGGCGTTTCTGTTGCCATTTTACATATTATGAGATTTAGTCCCATTGTACATATTACTGAGATTATGAGACTTATCCCAGCCATCATCGAAAGGAGCCATGCTTCAAATACAGCTTGTGATTCCTGAAGCCAGTGCTTTTCCCATATAATTTCACAAAAATATACTTTGCACAGCTCTAGCCTCAAAGCTGTAATGGTGAGCCTTACGGTCCATGCATCTGGGACCCCTCGCAAGACCTGCCGGTTCAGAACCATTGCGTTCTGCTGCATTCACGCAGGTCTGACAAACAGCAGTGGAAAAGTTGTCCTCAGCAGACTGTCTACAAGGGACACAGCCATCTATTTTTCTAATGGAAAATGTCTCCACAGATAAGGAAATAGATCACTTAACTAACCCGGATTCATTAGCTAAGGTTGATGTTGCTGCCTATGGTGTTGTTAATGTCCCACAAAATTAATCTAACAATAACCAGTAACTCCTTGTTCACAAATTACGCACTATAAATTTGGGATGTGCTAGTAAAACTGCTGAGGGCCATCTCCTAGCAAGGCTGGAAAATACAGGTTTGTGATTAGAAGGCACTGGAAGGAGAAACCACACTATTAAGAAAATACTGATGTCTGTGTTTTGCCCAGTTGGGACACTGGGAAAGCAATATTTTTGCTTAGTGAAAGACTCTGGGGCTTTTTATGGGTAGGTCTGAGGGTCTCAGGCTGGATTCTACTGAAGGAGCCCTCCTCCCCCAAACAAGGGTGTATATAAAAGTACTTTTCCCCATGATACCACTGGCTTCCTCTCTGAATGTCACCATCAGGAAGTAAGTTCACTAATCACATCTTATGAAAGCATGACCAAGAAATGGCGGTACTAACCTCATCTATAGCTTTCTTATAGCTCTGTGGTAATAGGAACCCAATTCAGAAGAATCCACAGTCAGGGAAAAGCCAGAAGAAAAGAAGCAGGTTAGACACAAAATTGGCATTGTTATTAGAAAACTGATAGAGACAGACAGTCAAAGAAAAGCTCAGGCCAGAACGAAACAAATCCCCTTTGTTATTACTTAGCAATTCCCCAACATTAAGATGCAAAAACTAGTAGTTGAGAGTCATTCATTCACAGAACAGCATCTAAGAAACTTAAACCAAGTTTAAGTTTCAGCCACCCTTCCCCTTCCCCTTCCCCTTCCCCTTCCCTTCCCTTCCCTTCCCTTTCCTTCCCTTCCCTTTCCGTTCCATTCCTTTCCATTCCATTTCTTTCATCTATCTATCTATCACCTATCTATCTATCTATCTATCTATCTATCTATCTATCTATCTATCCATCACATCTAGGTATGTATCTATCATTTATCTAACATATCTATCATATATCTGACATATCTATCATTTATCTATCTGTTTGAGACAATGTTTCATGTATCCTAGATTGGCTTTGAACTTATTATTCAGCTGAAGATGACTTTGAACTTCTGGAATATACCTTCATGTCTGTTTTATGTGATGCTGGGGATTGAATCCAGGGCTTCAGGTGGGCAGAATTAGCACTTAACCAACCGAGCTACACCCTTATCCCAGATCCTTTCTTTCTTTAAAGCTACTTGGTGTTGGGCCCAAAGGAAACTCCACACTCCTAAACTCTGGCACCCCCACCAAAGTAACTATATCCTCACCACTGTCAGAAGGGACAAATGGCTATCCATGGCGTCTGTTAGCATACTGAAGGGCATGCTGTCCTCCAGGCTCCCTCAGTCTGTGGCTATCCTAAACTGCTCCAACCCATGGGCTTCCCTTCCCCTCCTTCTCATTCCCATATAACCCCATCTTTTCAGCTGTGTGATCTTTTGCCTTCCCCTCTCTCTTGGTCTCCTTTGCTGGCATTCCCTTGTCTTCCTCTCTCTCCCTTGCCCTCCTTTCATGACCTAGTCCAGTCTTCTGGCCATTACTGTTTCCTCTTTCTGTTTTGGACTCTTCCAGATGCCTCTGGAAATTCGATTTTCTCTGCTACAATGAAAACCTTCCCCTCAACCATACCTTGGAGCTGTCCTGTCCTTGGTTTATAAATTTGATGCTAAAACCCTCCGTTTATATACTTATGTCCTTCACTTTCCAGCAATGAAGCTGGAACAACAAGTTACCAGGCTCTGTGTCACATCATACTTATTTCGTTTTGGTCCAGAAAAGATAGTCCATAAAACATGACAAGGAGCAGAAGACTGTAATTATAGTCCATGTGAAAGCCAGTGTGGAGACTGGGTGAAGTAACTCACAGGAACAGCCCAGGTTTCCTAACTGCTACTTTTAACATCTTTTCTTGTCAAAGTAATGAGCAAATATTGTGCGATGGTGTGAGCTAATTTCTTTCCTTTTTCCTTTTTACTAGAATGGTGATAGAGCAACAAAAGCCCCCAGAGCAGAGGAAGCAGCCTAAAGTCCACTCCGTACCTTCCTCGTCATGAATGACTGTCTTCTAGATGTGTTTAGCACACAGTGCTCTTATTCATCCCCCAGCTTCTGCTTTGAGTCCTAAAGGCAGCCCTAACTACACCATCTTGGGATCCCCAGGTATAGGAAGAGCTCCCAATCCTTAGAAGGAAAAGCACTCACAGCTGGCCGACTGGGCCGTGTGATGTCTCTGGATTCTTCTGGTTTCACCTTGGAAGGCTCATGGGGGAGCACGGGTGATCCTTCTGACTTACTGTTGGCTAGAGGAGAGAACAGCAACACAGCCATTAGAAAATCCTGTCTCGAGTTCTGAGTGAGTGACTAAGGAAAGTCTACTCACAAGGCAAACCCATATATATCCATGGAAAAATAATAAATGCTCAGAAAACAGAGGTAGATAACGTAGGCCTGAAACCGAGACATCAACAGTAAAACTGAGACTCTTCAGCGAGTACTGTACTCGGTCACTACCATTTACCAAGAGCTTACTGTGTCTTAGGCACAGCACCAAACACCTATTCTGTCAATCACTGCCATTCATCCTTGCTCCCACATAGTACTATGGCTCCATTTTTAATTCTCCTGATGAGTACAGACGGGGAGAATGACACACGTAACTGTGAAGCAATGAACTTAGTTGGGAATCCTTCTGAATTTTGAATGTCCTCTTAATCATTATTTCAAATGAGCTTCTAAATTAAAATTCTAGCCTTGTTTTCTTCTTTTATCCTCTATTCATCAGAACAGGATATTCTGATTGAAGTTTATGAGGAATAAAAGAGTTTTATTTAATGGCATGAGTCTTAAAAGGAGATCTGAGAAGTGATCTGAGACCTTTAAGGAAGAAGGAGTGATGCGGGGTCAGGGAGGTGCTGATGATAAAGGCCCAAGAATATAGGTGTGGAGCAAGGGTGAAGGAGGCGGCCTGCAGCCACAGAGCAAGGGGTGTGCGCTGTGGTACTTATGGCATAGGTAGAACAGTCAGAAAGCTGAAAGTTTCTTGTTTGGCTTGAATTCCCAGGCAGAGATGACTTGTAATCAGAAGTAGGGGATGAAGGAAACCATGCGAGAATTAAGCCTGAGCTAGTTCAGAGAATTAAAGTGGTATGGGTAACGCTGATCTTCTTTACAAAAAATCCAATGAACATTAAAAAAAAAAGTGGAGGGAATGGTAGTTGTCTGGGTCAGTGTCCCAGAGACACCTAGCACTCAGAGACAGGCCACCCATGTCAGGAATAGCGAGTCAGCTGTGGGACAATCTAAGTCTCAATGCTCGGTCATGGGTGTCACATGTTAGATTTCAAGCTTAAGAAAGTTGCATATACAGAGGTTTTACTTAACTGAAATGTAAATGATTAATAGGGGAGGTAAATTGTGGTTGTGCCTACTCAAGGGGCCACGAAGGAACTGGTGGTTTTCTTCAGGCAGAGTGACTTATCATTAATATTTATCAAATTGTATTTCAGAAAGCCTAGAATTAATTACCTGTGAGCAAATTTATCTTCTGAAGAACATGACTCAGAAAGAGTGAATTTCAACTCGTTAGAACAGTGCTTTGCTAGGTATTAATTATACTATAGTCTTTCCATGGGCTTTTTTCATTGCTGAAAGCTGAGCGATGCAGAATGCTTTGAATTGAATATGAGGCTATATATTTTACTTATCTAGTAGGAACAGCCAGAAGAGTTGAACATGTGGGGCACATGAGATTGAAAACGAGGAATCAAACAGAAATGGACATTTGGGAAACTGGACAGTTCCCAATATTTTGTAGTCACAAATATTTGGTAGTAAGACCACTATTTGGAGATTTGTCTGGAAATTGAAATTTTAGATAGATATACAGGATTAGTGGTCACACTCTGATGTCACATGCACAATTAGGGATGGTAGTTCAGTCCCTCAGGAGACACAAACATGAGCTACCAGATAATTTTCAGTATCATCTAACAGTGGCCACCCTGCTGTCTGAGTCAGAAGGTAGCCCCCTCTTTCTGCTCTGGCTTTCCTCCCAGGTGTGATAGAATGGAACACTTTACCCCGAACTCTGGACCGTTCACTAGATCCTGCTTGTGACCCAGGTTGAGAGCCTCCTTGGGAGCTGGGCTGGGAACTGGGAGTGCTGGAGCTGGAAGAACTGCCACTGCTGGTCCGCTGCAGGGAGCTCTCCAGGACGGGCTCTGTCCTGCGGAGATCAGGGTTGCTGCGAGGATGGGAGAATACAATACGTCAACATCCAAACATACGAGGCAATCACTTAACAACTCAGTATCAAGAGATAAACAAGACTTTAAATATAAGCTGTGGAGGGCCTGGATAGACATTGAAAAGAAAAACGCAAAAAAGCCATATATAGACACACCCAGCAGCATCTTACATTATTAAAATGGTTTTCTCAAAAAGAGGAATGATAGGCAGTGCTACTGAGGGTGTTGAAGAAGTAAATCCCTGTACTCTGTTGGATGCAAATTAGCATATCCACGATGGAAAATTTTATGGGGAGTCCTCTAATAATTATAAAAAGACCTATGATATGACCTGAGAATTCTGCTTCTGGGTATGTATCTAGAGGAAAGGAGGTCTCTGTGTGAAAGAGATGTATCCACTACTGTTACACACTAACTGTAACAGCAAAATTGAGAATCAACGAATATACACTGATGCACTAGCAGGTAAAGAAAATATGACATGGCTGTACATATGTAGCACATACATATTCTCTATATATGTCATGCACATGAGGAGACATGCACTGCATAAATATATGGATCTTGTATATGGATAGGCACAACTCAGAGTCGCAGAGTGTACAATGTGGATCAGCAGCAGCTGTGGAGTTTGGTTTGGAGACAATGGGATGCAAGCAAAGAAAGGTTTCAGTTAGATAGGAGGAGCAAGCTTTGGAAAGTTGTTGTGCACTGTGAGGCTTTTACTTAATATGTATGCTTAAAGCAGATCTCATTTTATAGAATACTGCAGTACCACAGCCAGGTTGAAGCAGATCCTAAATGTTTTTATTACAAAACCCAGTAACTCTTTAAGTTGTATGTATGTATGTATGTATGTATATATGTATGTATGCATGCATGCATGCATGTATGTATGTATGTATGTATATGTGTGTGTGTATATATACAGATACACACACACACATATATATAATCACATGGTACACATAAATACATGTAATTTTATCTCTTATACATTAATAAGGTGGTTGTGGGGTAACATGCTATTGCTGAAGATTTCTGAATCCCTAACTCAAGGGTCCAAGGGAAGATAGAAGCCAGCCTTTCCTGGTGTAGGTACAGCCAGATGCTGGGAGGGCAAGGGATGAGCTTCACACTCAATTCTTGGGTTATAAGGCTGAAGCACGAGCTTTGAGATGAGGAACCCTAAGAGGAGGCCTTCCTTTAAACAGTGCCCCCAGTATTTACTGGAGAGAACTTGAAACCTATGAAAGGGGAAATATGAGGGAGAACCCATGCAATTCCCAAGCCAGGAAACAGTCAACTACATTTTACTATTTGGCAAATTATCAAATATTCAATTTTATTTCTTACTTTTTCTCTCCCTAACACTGTAGAGGAAAAACAGGTACTGTGAGCACTTTCTTATGCTTTGAAGAATTCTGGCTGCAAAATAACCCATAAAATAATTGTCATATGGACAAATTAACAATAAAATAATTGTCATATGGACAAATTATTCTGGTAATTAATCTCCTATTAGTCATCTATGGGGCTCCCAACACATTGCCTTGGCAAATAACAAAGAACTAGCCATCTATCTGCACACTGAAACTCAACTCTTTTTTATAGTATTGGAATTCTTGGTTGAAATGTCCCGAACTCTGTGAACAAACATATGTTTGCAAATATATAAAGGTACTTACTTTTCACTGTAGTATATGTGATCATCTTTCTCTTTGAAATTTTGCTTGTCCACAAGTGTATATGTATACGCATGTGTGTGAGTGAGTGTGTGTGTGTGTGTGTGTGTGTGTGTATGCAGACGCAGGTGTCAGACTCCCTGAAGCTAGAGTTACAGGTGGTCCTGGGTTCAACATCCACTTCATGTTGACCTTTATTGACCACAAAGAACAGTATGTGTTTTCTTACTCAGTATTATCCTAGTAAGAATGGTCAGGCAGTTGAAATAGATCAGTGCCAGGATACAGTGCATATGCTCTGTGACTCTAGCTAGGCACACAGTTCTTTCCTTCCTGCTTAGCCTCCTCCAGTGAAACAGGATAACAGGTGAACATAGAGCTTGCCCACCTTCATCACCTGGACCCTCATCAAATGAAGAGGGAAGGCCAGCAATTTTAGTTGCTGACGTTTTTATGATTTTGTTAAACAAACAAACAAAAAATAATAATGAACAACACAGTTGCTTAGAGGGGAAAGCAAATAGAGCACCCATCGTCTCTATCACTTGCAACATCTCTTATTCTCTACACTCCGAGAACATAGTTGTGAGTGGAGACATGCAGTGCTGTGGTTCAGACACAGTGAGGTATTGTTTAAAATGTGTTATTTTGCTTTCATTTGATCTGGCTGGCTCAAGAGCATGGAGTGAGCACCAGGTTCTGGGCAGTGTGTTGGGTGTTGGATGTGTCCCATACAGAGTTGACAATAACAGGGCCCTCATACTGAGACATTTGTAATCGTACCCTACCAATGGCCTTGTCACAAAATATCCAATGTTTTAAGAAAAAAAATGGCGACATAATCTTTTTTGTTTGTTGATTTTTTTTTAAAAGATAGCTTACAAAAGCAATGAGCTTCATTGTGGTTCTTTCACACAGACTTTTAAACCACACACCTTACTTTGTAGTAATGTATCGGCACAACTCGTGGTTTAGTAGAAGTGGCCAGCAACCATGGTTAACTTCACGGTGAACTTTATGTAAAAACAGTCATATCTCACAATTCATTAATATTGATGAAATAAATTTAGAATTTATGACAATATTACAGCATTCGTAGATGCTAAGTCAACGTAACAGTAAGGCCAACTTCAGAACGACTGTTGGTGAAGCTCATGAGAATCAAGAATTCTTTCTATAATAATGGCATTCTTTAATGGATAGTAATTATTCTTGTGGGAACTGTTTGTATCTGAGGAGTTGAAATAAATTTAGGTCTCAAATGCAAGTACCCCTAAATTAGAAAAATACTTAAAATGATCAGAGTTCCTTGCCGAAGTATCTTATGTTATAAACTTGTTATTTTTTCATAAAAAACAATCATCTCTAGTCCTCAAATAATGACTTTTCTTCTCCAGCTCTCTTTTATCAAATAGTGGTGACCAGGGAGTTATTAATAAGTTCTCAAATTATTTGTCTTTAAACACATTACTAACCAAATAGTTTGTAAATGGAGAGTGGTAGATGGCATTAAAGTTACTTATACTGTTCTGATTCTGAGGGATAATGATGATGTCACCCTCTTGGTTTTTAAGAAACTATTGATAGAAGTGTGGTGCTGCGTGCTTTAAAATGTTCTCTGCCATGGCTGGGGTGTGGGACAGTATTCAGTTACTTGATCTATTTAGCTTCCCTTTGATGCTTCAGTCAAAATCTTGCTGGCTCACATCTAAGCTGAGCCTTGCATCAGGAAGAAGTTGAGGGAAGGTCGGGCCAGGAGATGTACAGTTAAGTGACATCATCACCATGACAATGAGATACAGGTTGTAGAGACAATAGTTAGCAGGTTGTAACCCTGAAAGCCATGTAAATAGTGACTGTAAATGCCATTGGTGTTTGGGGAAAATTCATGCACATTGGGGAGCGGGGTCATGGGTGGCGTTATATAGAAGTGAGACACACTGCGACTTGGCATAGTATCAGAAAGGCTGGCATAGCCCGAGTGGAGACCAAAGCTGGTGTTTTTCTTGTGCATATGGATGGATGTTAAGAAGAACCATCAGGAGAGATCATGAGGTCTGTAAGAGGCAGGAAGTGCAGATCAGAACAAAAGGGTGAGTTGGATAGTACTAGCTTTTAATGCTGTCTGCCTCCATCCTGGGCCCAGTGTGGGTGCCTAGCTAGGGGAAGAGGATGAACAGACAGAAGGCTGTGGGCATGGTAGGACCCTGGCTATTTACAGACCTATCTGGGATGTGTCTTTGATGAATCTTGGAAAGCTTGCTCTTCTTCCTGTGTGAGGCTAATTAGATCCCATGAGCACTTGATTCCTGACTTGGGCCTCATTAGCACAAGCCCTTTTCAGGCCAGCTCACCATCCCAGGTGCTGAGTGTATTAAGTTGCTATTCTTGCTGCTGCACACTGAGAGAAATAGTTAGTGTCTGTGAAACCAAACAGGGAAACAGGGGGACTTTATGGTTTTTTTCTAACTTATTTTTTTTCTTAAAAAATATGAGTAATATGAACAATGTCATATGATCCTTTTCTCTTTTTTGTTATGTATGTGTGATTTGCCTATGGGCTTCAGGCTCTCAAATACATGTTCATAGAGGTTCAACTTCCAAATTCCACTAAATAATAGATTTCCCTTGTTCACATATTAACCAGGACTACTTGAATCTAAGCAGGAAACAACTTCAAATTATCCAAATACATTTCTTTAATGCTAAATTTAAGTTCACCCTTCTTCTACCCAGCAAACAATGACAAACACTGAAGAAATATGTGGCAATTATCCTATCTACTTGAACTGTGTAAAAAGTCAAAACAGAAAATGAGGATTACAATATGATTTTGTGTCCAAAGCCTTGAGCCAAGTCTTTAATTAACTGGCCTACTGCCAAAATTCTCTTTACATTGTTCTTTGGCAACAAGGCCAATAAGAAAAAAAAAGTCATAAGAAGAAAGGTTTGGGATGGAACAGGGAATTATTTTCTGAGATTAATCATTTAATCATTTTTTGGACTGTTTCTGGATAATTTAAATCTTTTCATGTTCTAAAAGTACTTTTTTGAGCATATTTTAATTTGTCTTAAGAAGGACTAATGGATCAAACTAAATCTTAAAGAGTCGAGGTTTTAAAACAGCGATAGTTCTACATGATTTATTACAATCTTTATTTCTTCTCCTGATCACCCTCAGTGAGACCATTTTATCCAGGAGCGTGTGGGGCCTGTCTGTGGAGCTTAATCAACACTCAGTTTCACAGGGAGGGGGAACCGCTCATGACGCTGGGCTGCAACCCACTTTTACCTCTAGAAGGGGAGCTGACGAAAGTATGAAATGATCCTGTTCTAGATGAGAGGGGAACGTTTGGGATACAGAAAAGTTCCTTACAATCACATCCTTTCAAAGATAGTGAAGGCAGTAGGGTAGAGGTCAGTGCCTTTAGGATTAGGAGGGACTCCTCATCATACCTATAAACTACAGAGTGAGAAAGTCAGAGACAAAACATGTCCTGCCAGTGAGTCCCCAGGCAGCCTACCAGAGTTCAAATCTTCGTCCTGTCACTTCCTTTCTGACACTTGGGGATGCTTGTTTAAGCTCGGTTTATTTCAGCTCCCCATGTTTAAAATGAGAGTGATGGAAGCCATTGCTTCGGAATTACTATATGGTTTTAATAGTTTAATAGTTGAATATGTTTAATAGGTTTTAATATCTGTAATGCTAGTTGGCAAGATGGCTCAGTGGATAAAGATATTTGCTGTCCTATCATGGTAACCTGAGTTCAATCCCCGGATTCTACTGATGACCAACTCAGTCCAGGTGTCTTCTGACTTAAACACACACACACACACACACACACACACACACACACACACACAATTTAAAAATATTTGTGATACAATGAAAATACCATATCATACATATAAGTGCGGCAGAGGTATTTATTAAATTCTGAAATAAATATAAATTTCCTCAGAAACATAAGGCAAAGTACCGAAAAACCTGCCACAAATGAAGAAAGGGTCTCACTTGGCTTGTAACTCGACATAATTGGCTGGGCTGGAAGCCCAGGAAGCCCCAGGGATCCTCCAGTCCGGGTCCACTGCTGGGATTCTAAGCATATTACCACACCTGATTTTTTTTTACTTGGGGTCTAGGTATAAAAATTTATGCTTTAAATAAGTAAATTTATATACGTACTCCAAATCAAGATAAGAAAGAGAAGCAAGACCTCACTTGTCTCCAGCGACACATGTAGCTCAAAGAGCATGAGGTATACTTGGACCTATAGGTCATGGAGTCAGATCCTGAACACTTAGTCCCAAGGCCACATAGAGTCTTGCACATAGCAATTCCATACCACCAGAGAGCTAAATGCTAGCAAGATTCTGGTATTGCTATTTCTATGGCTTATTAATGTGTTCTCTACTTTGTAAATATTTATTCTTCCTCACTGCCTAAGGCAATCTAGTATACATCAGAGGTTGCCTCACTACTGATTGGCTGGGGGAGTTCGGGGCTAGAAGAAGAAATGAGATGCTGGAGATTCAGTCAGCTGACACAGAGGTGAACAGAGCAGTGAGGTAGAACTAGTCACGTGGCAGGATGTAGGCTAGTTAGTTGGGTTAAGTTTAGAGTAGCTGGGAGACTACCCTAGCTAAAAAGCCCAAGCTATAAAATATTAAAAAAGAGTCTGTGTCACTATATCACTGGCATGTCTGAGTAAGTCCTGCTATAGAAATAAAAGAAATATTGAACAACTATAAGAAATATAGCTTAGAAGTATTGTTTATATATATATATATATATATATATATATATATATATATATATATATATATATCTCACCCCCACCCCCTCACTTAAAGGCTTCATTAATGAACGATCATCCTTTGAGAGGTAGCAAAAGATCTATGAGGAATAAGGTAGGAGGCATGAGTCCCAGTTTGGATGCCCTGTGAAGTTCCTTTCTACGCCCAGGGTTTGGCCACCGGACCTACCATGATACAAGGAAGATGACTTAAGCAAAGGCTTCAAAAACCCTGTGCATTTGGTGGTTTTCCCGTTGAAGATCTGACGAAACTGGCAGCTCAGAGAAGTGGTGTGAGTGAGCTCAGATCAGCAGAACTTTGTGGTTCACTTGCCGATCGGTGAGAAGTGAATGACAGCCAACCCCACCAAGTGTTCAGGCTGCTTATTTTACAGCAGAGGTGAAGGAACTCAGGGCATCTCCTAAGATGGCACAGTCAACACAGTGCTCATTGTGCAAACACAGTGACCTGCATTTGGAACCTCAGTATCCACCTGAGAAGTGCAGCAGCACCGTGTAATCCCAGAGCTGGGGAGGCAAGGGCAGCAGGAGCTCTGGGGCTTCTTGGCTAGCTACCCTAGCTACATTAGTGAACTCTGGAGAGAAGGATGCTGGACACTGATGCCTCTACATACCATGGCAAGCTGTGGCAGTCAGAGGATAGCTTTACAGGCTTCCCTTCTTCTAATTTTATATGGGCTCTGGAGATTAAACTTGGCTTGCCAGGCTTATATGGCACTTGTCTTTAACTGCTTTTGTGAGCCATCTCAGCAGCCCAGTGATTCCCAGTTTACGTGCTGGTCAGGTAGTCATGAATACTAGCCAAAGCAAGGTTGTTCTGCTGATTGTCTCCCAGGAAGAGTTGGGGTTCTCCACTCTCTCACCCCAAATCTTTATGATGTGTACTGTAAGCGAATAGCTGCAACCTCTTAGCTCCCACCTCTCTACTGTAAGTAGAAAATCACTGGTCATCTCTCACAAAGTTTACATTCTTTGCACAAAATGTAGAATTTGAGTGTTTCAAGGGAAACCACCTTCACCTTTTATAAGTTACTGGCCATAAAACACCCATTCTCTTAGGCCCTCGTGTCATTAAAACAATTCAGAGGAATTAAACAGCTGCTTCTTGCTTGCCTATAATAGCAGTCTTTCTTTTTGGTTGACAGCATAAGAAAATACTTCAAGCTTGGATGATGCTTGATCTAAACAGCCAGATTCCAAGCAACTGATCTAATGAAAATATCTGGTTCAACAGATGAGGAGGTGCTTATAACTGGGGACAGGAAGAAAGGGGCTTATGATGCTCAGTCTGCATGCAGTGTTATCATGTTCTGTTCCCTGGTCACAGCGCCTTCTAAGTTAAGCTGGGGCTGCTTAGCCACACAGCTAGACACAAATCTGGCAAGCCCCAGAGGAGTTTCACAGACTCGGACAATTTGTGTCTCTACTTAGAATGAGGCTGGGATCGTTTTGCTCCTGAGATTCTAAGTAGAATACTTCCTTTTTTTGGGAATGATCCCTTCCAGAGGCCTTTCAAGGTAAGAGCAGAGTGAGTGTGCTAGGCATGTTGTATACAAGCAAAACAATAAGCCCCTGTCCTCTTTCCCGTCCCCACTTCATGGGCTTTCTCTCATCATGAACATAGTGAAGAAGAAAGCAGCCTGCCCTAATGTGTCCTTTTTATAGACCCAGCAGAGGCCGCTTGCTATTTCAGTGACTCCTAAAAAAGGATGTATTCATCATGACAAATCCGAGGGAAACTTGATGAACGACAGCAACAAACAGCATCTGTTGCCACACGAAGTCTGCCCAGATACTGTGTAGATACTGCTTACTTCCCAGCATCCTTTGAGACCTCTGACCCAACCAGTGGAAGTTGAATGCAACCACCTGATTATAGGAATATGCATGATAGAAGGAAAATATTTATTCTATATTCTGGAAGAACATAGAATAAATCATGGAAGTGTGACTGAATTTCAGAGACCCTCTATAATGCCACTGGGATGACTTCCTGATCAAAACTGGTCCTCTAAGTACCAAGCTATGCAATTTCTGCAGCAACTTACTGTTTCCCAGTCTAGACCTTTGCGATGCCTCAGTGGTTCTCGGGGCACACTTCTTGACCTGGTGCTACCATTCAACTCGGATTTTGTACTTCTGGCTCTGTGAATGCGGTCTCTGAGATAAGGGTTTGCAATGCCACAACCATGTCTGTGTCTCTAAGTGTGCACTCAGATTTTAAAACCTGTCATATTGAAGTTATTGAAAGGCCACCAGTCTAGATGACAAGTACATAGGCTTCAAAAGTGAAGAAAGGATGAGAGACATAGCAGGCTTCTCGGATAATCACGTAATCTCTTCCCCTTACCTTGCTCTGATGGGCTGAGATCCGAGTCTGGAGCCCAAAGCACTGCCGTTGCCAGGGGAATTCTTTCTGGCTAGCGCTGGGGATATAGAAGTTGTTCTTTGAGGCACCTGGAAGATAAGCAGAATTCAGAACCATTTCCTGTAACACAGTGTAAGCAGGCTACTGTCTGAGGAGCATCCTCCTCTCCAAAGACTGCTTACAAGTTACAGACACTGCCTTGTCCATGAAAGGACTGTTGTTCATGCTTCAGTGAAAGAAACAAAGCCAAAGGAGGTTCTGCTGTCCAAAGTCAAGAGGCGCATTCCACAGCCAGAAGGTCATTTTAATATCAGAAACAAAAGTCAGATTGCACTAAGGATGTTGGCATACTGAGCTAGAAGAAAATACCTCTTGTTTGGGCAACAGTGGGAACTAGGAGAATCCTCTTTGGAGTGAGGAAGCCTTGGAACCTCCCTTAGAAGCTGCATTAGATGGGAGCCATGCAGAGGGAGTCACATGTAGCTCATCTTAACGAATAGATTATGAACTGTAGTGAAAAACTAGAGTACAAATCTGACCTCGGACAATAAATCACATACTGGGGAGCCCAGAGAATCTATTACTGTATTATTTAATTTTAATATTTGTGTCTGTGTGAGTCCATGTATGTTATGCATGTATGTATGCACATATAACATGTATGTTCTGGGTGCTCATGGAAGTTGGGAGAAGATAGCAGATTTCCTAGAACTGGAGTTACAGGTAGTTGAGAGCCACTCAATGTGTGTGTTGGGAAATGAACCAGGGCTCTCTCAAGAGCAGAAGAGCTCTAACCACAAGTGAGTTCTGCAGGTCTTCTCTCTCTTAGAATATGAAAACATAGATGGTTTTACTTCCTAAGCAAATTACTACTGTCAATCAAAATCTCAAACAATGTGTGTTTTGTTAATTAGTAAATGTTATTCTATATAAAACAAAATTAATATTGAAATACTGGAAGGGCCTTCAAAATGCCCATTTAAATATTTGTTTTGTTTTGTTTTTTCAAGACAGGGTTTCTCTGTGTAGCCCTGGCTGTCCTGGAACTCACTCTGTAGACCAGGCTGGCCTCGAACTCAGAAATCCGCCTGCCTCTGCCTCCCGAGTGCTGGGATTAAAGGCGTGCGCCACCACTGCCCGGCGGTTTTTTTTTTTTTTTTTTTTTTTAACGTATTTGTTTTTAAAATCATTTTTTCCCTCTTCCCTTTCTCCCTCATGCTCAGGAGCCCCACTCGCTCAGGCCCA
Organism: Mus minutoides; assembly: GCA_902729485.2. NCBI lineage: Eukaryota > Metazoa > Chordata > Mammalia > Rodentia > Muridae > Mus > Mus minutoides. The sequence goes on along the minus strand of LR749991.1, from coordinate 1,093,203 downwards.
TTGGTTTTTAATTTGTTTCTCATTAGGGATGGTTATGAGCCACCATGTGGTTGCTGGGATTTGAACTCATGACCTCCGGAAGAGCAGTCAGTACTCTTGACTGCTGAGCCATCTCACCAGCCCCATTTAAATATTAAAGAGTGGGAAGCAGCATTAGTCTGTATTACTAGCTCAACTGGGTAGAGCACCCAGTAGAGCTCCAATGTGTCTCCTCTCATAAAGCATACAGACACAAGGCATAAAGATTCTGGAACTGGGTATTGTACAACGGGGAATCAGTTATTTGCAAGAAACATGAATATTAATGCAGATTATTGTAAGTGTAAGTGTTATCCTTTATCTCTTTTGAAAAAATATTTTATTATGATTCATTTTGGTGGAATCAAGGAAGCAAAACAAAATGGCCAAGTTGGTCTAACTCCTGTTCAGATTAAGCACTGCTGCTGTATCTCTCTTTGTAAACAAAAGCATCTGGAGAGGGCTCAAGGACTGGCTGAAACCTGCATATTTAAATGTACCTATCCTTTCTTCCTAGCTTTATACAGATCTACCTGAAGTTTTTAGAGAGTGGCTAAGTAAGACACTTCATCTTCAGGGTCTTCAGCTCTTGTATACAGCTTATTTCTCACAATGAAGTTCTCTTCTAAGTAACCATTTAGATGGGATTTCTGAGTCCCACTGAAGACCACAGTGGACAGTACAGTTACTGTTTTATTGTCAGAAAAACGGGAATCCCGCTGTGACCCCCCACTTGAGAGGGAAATGGTAATAGTTTGTAAATCATTAAATCCGCTTTCTCTTTCTTGGAGTTAATAGTAACAGTGTTTTCTGGAAATCCAGGACATTACAATTGCCACAGCTCTGCATGCTAAGCACAGCAGGAAAGATTCATGGACCAGGAAGAATCTGGTGCAAAATATCTTTAGCATTTCAAAGACATCCAGGTTGACTGTAGACAGATGCACAGCCACATTCCAGAACATTGCTTGGAACAAATAACAGCTTAGTAAAGTGAGATAAAACCAAAGTACTCAGGGTTGCTCTGTAGGAACACTAGTAGGGAAACTAGTCATTTCTCTGTAAAGTTCTACCCTCTGTAATTAATTGAGTCTGGAAATATATATAGTACCCCTTAACCTAAAGGGAACATTCCTTAAGAAGAGCTAAGTTGAAATGCTTAAAGACAAGGCCAGCCTGTCTGTGCGTATATGTGTGTTTTCATATGTTTATACATGAGTGTGACAGCCTGTGTCCGTGTGTGTGTGTGTGTGTGTGTGTGTGTGTGTGTGTGTGTGTATGTGTGTGTGTGTGTGCACCTGTGGAGGTCAGGGGTCAATGTTGGGTATCTTTCTCAATCTCTCCCTCCCCCCATCTCTCTCTGCCTTTTTGTCTCTGTTCTGTCTCTCTGGCTCTGTTTCTATCTGTCTCTGTCTCTCCAACCTGCTGTCTCTCCATCTCTCTGTCTTTGTCTCTCTGTCTTCTGTCTCTCTATGTGTGTAACAGGGTCTCATTGAACCTGGACCTCACCAATCTAGCTAGACTCTTTTGGCTAAGGATCTTCTTGCCTCCACATCCTCAGCACCAGGCTTAGATGCACATGCCACCATGCCTGGCTTTTACTTGAGTGACAGGAACCTGAACCCAAATCCTCATGCTTGTATGACAAGCATGTTACTGACTGAGTCATCTCCCTGGTCCCCATACCATTTTCTGAAGCCTTGAAATCTGCTCAAGTTTTGTGTTGTTAAATATAAGAGTAAGCACGTTTTCTTTTATTGATTTGGTTTGTCTAGCTATAAATGCAATAATCATTGAAAATACCCACTAGTCTATTTGCTATCGAGGACAGCAAAATGGCCTAGAATGTTGGGGTTGAGAGTTATAATTCTGTTTATTCTCTGTCACTCAAACTGAGTCTTTGTCCCCTTGGGAAGATGAAGATCAGAAATGATTAATGACTAGCCAAGACTTAGCTTAGGAAGAGACACATGTGAGGAGGAAGGTGCTGTTGCACAGTCAAGTCCTCTAAACTGTAAAAGGGATGGGATGGTGAAATATGGTGGCAATGGCAGCAGTGACATCCAGCAGCACGGATGCTACCTTTGGTGGAATGTCTTCTTCCTGTCGTAACCAAGAGCTTCTGTCAAACTTCTCAATTCGAGTGGGGAGAGGAGGATTTTCCGAGGTGGGATCTGAGTTCTGGCGTGGCATCTCCACCCGGTGAGAGGTCACATTCAGAGCCTCCTGGAACCCAGACAGGCCCTTTGTGGGTTGCTCATGCACTGACTGGGAGGCTGTCAAGGCAGGTCCCTGGGATTTGACAGCTACCAGCTGCGGGATCTAAGCACACAACACAGGGGCAGCATTATTAGGTTAAAGATACAAAAAGATCTGTATGCAAGAACTGAATCTATCAGAGCTACAATAGGGCAGTTTTCAGTTAGCACTAATCACACTTGGGATACACTTCACTGGCAGAGATACTCCTGCTATTCAAGGCTGCAGAGAGCACATCTGGCAACCCTTCAGAATATTTAATTTAGAAAATTTGTAGGGCTACCTCGGGGTTCCTGAAAACAGGTTCAGTTTGATTGTCTGGTACTGCTAAGAAGTCAGGGAGTAGTATGGTAGTAGTAACAATTAGTTTTATTCAATATTTCCTGGACAGTAACACAAGATATTTTATAAGCTATCTCAAGCTCCCGCCTGTAAAGTCCTTAGCTTTGGCTTTAGATACTATTGTTCTATGAAAGAAGAATACTCTAACAGTCTTTCCTTCTGTGAACTCACAGGGTTGAGATAACCATCCTCCTTATTTGAGACATGAGCACTCCCAGGTACCAAGAGACTAAGCCACATCCTGAATTTTACAGCTGATATGTTGGAGTCTGGGCTGGAACCCTGTGTTCTACTCCCAGAGTGCATGCTCATTCATCTAACCTCGGTAGTGTGCTCTTTCTCCACCCACCGTGTGGGGTATGTGTGTGTGCAGATGCACATGTATGTGTGGAGGCCAGAAGTGCAATCTTCAGAATGTTTACCCAGTTTATCACCTGTCTGTCTGTCTTTCCCTCCCTCCCTCCCTCCCTCCCTCCCTCCCTCCCTCCCTTCCTTCCTTCCTTCCTTCCTTCCTTCCTTCCTTCGACAGGGTCTGCTTGTGAAGCTCAGGCTGGTCTAGAAGTCAATGTAGTCATGGCTGGCCTTTAAGAACTCTCAGAAATTCACCTGCCTCTGTCTTCTGAGTGCAGGGATTAAAGGCTTGTGGCATATGTGGCTTTTACTTTGTTTAAAACATGGTTTCTCACTGGCTTCAAACTTGCAATTTCACTAAAACATCAAGTTGCTTTCCTCATTCACATGTGCCTGAATTCACATTGCCTGAATGCCCAAGAAGCACCCTGATACCAGGAAATGAGGTGTATTTTTAGTGGGGTCATCCAGTCCTGTAGAAATCAGGATAGTGTGGAACCTGAGGAGGTGACCCATTTGGTAAAGTGCTTTCCATGCAAAAACTCAAGTTTGAGCCCTAGAACACACACACAAAATCTGTTGTTCATGTAGGAATAACTTTTGGGATTTTTATTTGACCTCTTAAGAAAAAGCATCAAAGTCTAGGGTGCAAGGGATCCCTTCACCTGTGCTGCATTTTGTGAGTACTGAAGCCTGTCCTTTACCTCTGGGTGTATACTGCACTCATGGGAACCCAGGTCCATCCATAGGCTTAACTCACATGGATCATGGCTGGGAAAAAAATCTAGAGTGCCTCCTGACTAAACTGCTCATTCAAGCAGTCTCGATTTCCTATCGGTTTCATGCAAGGCCCTGCCAAACCCACTTTGGTCTACAATGCCTATTGGAATGTCACAGAGTCATGCTGGAAGAATCCTCAAAGCTCTGTTCTGCTGAGTGTTTTGAATAGGCCTTGTAAAGATCATATGGATGCAAATATCATTAAATACAATACATAGCATTAAAAAATGCATTGCAGTATCTAGTACAACACCCACTCTCACTTAGAAGACCATTCCAGGCTCCCCTAAAATCCTGAAGCACCAGAGAAGGCTTTTCCAGAGAGTCTACTCTTCGTTCCTTATTATTTCAGAAGGGGCATTTCCCCACAGCGCTTTCCTCAGCAAGGGAAAGGCTCATTATAAGATCAAAGTAGGAGGTTTTTAAAAGAAGGGAAACCCTTGTAAAACTCCCCCTTTGGAGAAGTCTATGCAGGTGATGTTGAGGATGTTGAGCTCATTGGTGCTGAAGCATCTTTCATTTTGTTCATTACCACTAACTTAAAATGCAAGAAAGCCTTGGTTTTTATCATTATTCCTTTAAACTTTAATTCGAACAGCAGTTCATATTTCAAAGGTAACCTCCTGATGCACTGAGAAGCCTTACCACAGCTGGGTGCCAGGAAGAAATGAAAGATATTTGGGTGAGAAAGGTGTCGGATTACCTTTTTTTTCACCTCATGGAATTTCCGTCTTCTATTTCACTTTGAATTTCATCTTTGAAGAACATACCAGAAAGCTCCTTTCTTAATAACAACATAATCTTTCCCCACCAAACATCTTCATGCGGTACTTCTCAGTCCCTAAAGGGCACCAGAACCAACCTGGAAGGTTTTTTAAAGACTACCGGGCCCGTCCCTGGGTCTCTGGTCAGTAAGTCTGAAGCAGACCCAGGAATATGCATTTTTTTTTTTTACCAAGTTCATCGGATGTTGCTGGCTGCCAGGTGAGCTTGCCAGGAGAAACGCTGGCTTAGAAGGCACACTTGATTCCACCAAACCCATTTCATTTCTCCAGTTCAGATTTCTATCCATATTTCAAGGAAGGGAAGAATACGTGTATATTCTACCTCAAAGATCCGTATATGAATTACAATTCTTCTGATTGTAACTACAAAAATGGCTGTCCCCACCCTGCACTCTACAGCACTTGCAAGGGTCTCCTCAGGAGCCACTTTACCAAGAGTGACTTTGAAGTCGACTCAAGGTCATTAGCTCCATGCTTCCTGTCTGTACTCTGGAGCCTCCCAATGCAGAGAGGGTTCTGTGCCCATGGACTCTATACTAAGGGTCTTTGCTTCAATGATTCTCTGCCATGCTAGAATATTGTAGGCTTTAATAAGCTTTCCTGGGCACAAGTGTCCACTGGAACAGAAAGGAGGTTATTGTACCTGGGGATCAACAGGTCTGAGCATTGGGGGTGTCCTTGCAGGCTGAACCCCACTAATGCTGAAAGACTCTGATCTTGGGGGCAGGTTAGGGTCAGAGACCCTATTGGCAACCTTGTGAGGCATGGCAGGCGAACTCTGTCGGTTGAGTCTTGAGCGTTCTTCTACCTAGAAAGTCAAAGGGAAAGAAAATCTCAATGGTTAGCAGTCGGTGCCCTGTCCGACTTTTCTATAGTAACCCACAAAGCCATTCTTATGCCCCTCTGATGAAGTCAAAGAGCCCAAACGTGTCATTTCTGTTTCATAGCAAGATCTTTTTCTCTCCTTTCTCTTTTTCTCTTTTCTTTTCTCATGGAAGTATTTCCAGCTAGTATGCAGGACCCTTGAGCTCTTGATCTTACGTCACCCATTAGCTTGTGCTATGTCAGGTAACTGGGCATTCTTGACCTGCTAAGAGCTTGTCTTGCATCCCTTGAGCTAATATCCTGCCAATTAGTCACAAAGCCATGGGATCAGGCAGGGAGATGGTGTGCCCTTCAGATAATCAAAGGGGACTATAGTAGGCTCTGAGACAGCTTAGAGGGAAAATAGAAATTTGCTTTGGGTTGACTCATAAGACAGGGGGACAAGAGCCACACAAGGACTGGTGAGGGCGAAGTGGCACACAGATCCCTACTCTTCTTTGCAGGCTGCTGATAGGCACGTGGGCGTCCTAGATGCTGCTTAATGACATGGCTGTCTTACACAGACTTCCTGTATCATTTTCTTTTTCTCTTTAGGGCCCTTTCCTTTCAATTGTCTCTCCCTGCTACCCAAAATACACTGCTCCTCCCCCTGCTTTCCATTCCCAGCATGGACTCTCACCCCACACCCTCCAGCTCTCCTCCTGCTCCTTCCTGCATTCTGGCCCTTCCTCTTCCCCTCCGCCCCACCTTCTCTCCTTTCTACCCATCGTCATGTCTTATTCTCCAGTGTCTCAGAGAGCTATTGTTTCTTTATAAACAGATTTTCTCTCACTGCCAGTCAATCCATGTTTATAGCAGCAAATAGAATGTTCCCAAGGATGGCCTTAAAGAGAAAGTTAAATGAACATCAAAAGACAAGGTGGAAGTCATTAGTTAACAAAAGACTTTTGTTCTAGGTTTATCTTACCCTGTCCAGTATTTCTTAAGGGTCAGTGTAATGGCTATGCATCTCAAAATAGCAAGACAATGCCACACCTCACTCTCCCCACCCCGATAACTCATCCGAGTGACCTCTTAACTCACTTCCATTGACTCAATATTCAGGTCTGTTTGCATATGCTTACACACCAGCTAAGGGTTTTTAATTTTCTTTTTGCTGCCTGATTGCAAATAAAATTCAAAAGTCTGGAGGAAAGACACTAAACTGAACGCTCGAAATGACATTTCACGGAGAGAAAGCTGAATGTACTCGGAAGCAGCTTCTTCTAACTGGAAAAGGTCTGTCCCCTGATTGATGACAACTTATGTTTACTAACTGAACAGAAGGTAGTTATGTGAGAAGAAAAGAAAGCGGCTCTTCCACAGAGCAAAGATAAACACAGCTCAACTGGGGCATAGCCCAACTGGGGCACAGCCCAGATCTGCTTCCATCTGCTTGAGGACGGGACTAGCAGCAGAGGATCTACTCCAACCTTCAGCTGTCAGTGGCTGTCAGGAAGATGGGACAATCAGGGGTACCAATGGTTTAGTAAGGAAAGAGTTTATTGCACAAGCATAAGGACCTGAGTTCAGATCCCTAGAACCTCAGTTAAGCCAGGTGTGATATGTCTGCATTGCACATCTGCAACCCTGGTGCTTTCATGACAATACAAAATGCAGAGGTCCTAGAAGATCACATGCCAAAGGATCTAGTACACACAGCAGTGGCTGCCATTCACTGCAGAGAGGGGACATGATGGAGCACTAAAACAATAAAATAAGACCCCATGCATGGTCATGTAAACAGAGTATCCTGCTGCAAGCTGGTGCAAGTTCAAATACTATTTGTAGTAGTGAAGGGTGACACAGAACATCAGATGCCATTTTAGGGGACATGAGAAAGGAAAAGGAATTTCTATCATCCAAAAGATGAGAAGAAATGTTCAAATTCAGCCAATGGACATTACAGCATCTTTTTAACACTTCCACAGAGCTAATCTGCCTCCCACCCAAATCAAGAAACAATGGGAGAATTCTTAAAGGAGTGACCTTGCCTAACCAGTTTTGTAATACAGAGATATTTGCATTCCTTGCTGTCTTAAATCTGAAAAATCAAATCCACAGCAACATCCAAGCCCAGTAGAATACTACATCAAAGTTTGTCAAGCCTCCCAAAGATCAAATAGCCCATCACTGGGTGGAAGGCAATGCTGACAGGATTCTGGGGCTTGCTGGCTGCCAGTGTAGCTCTAGCTTCAGTGACAAAGCTTGTATTAAGGCAATAATGCAAATTCCCCCCTGGCCTTCACTCTGTATGTATGGGTGCATGCACCTTAATGATCACATGTAAACATGCACAAACACATGTACACCACAGAGGGTGAAATATTGCATCCCATTGTTGAGTAAAAGTTGTCAATTTAGAATGACGTGGACAGAGGTGTAATATAAAAAGGAAGGAAAATAGTTTTGGAGACTGACTGATGGTTATTTAGAAGTCAGATTATGTTAACTACACAGAAAGAGAAGGATGATCATGAAAATGTTGAAGAATGTCTGCAAACATATCCAGAGGTGTATTAAGTCCCAAGGAAGAACACTGGTGCCTGGCAAGCCTGATATCATGAATGATGTCATCCACTAGATGCCACCCAGATTTATGGTGGAGGCCAGAGACCATCATATCTGGAGTGCTTGATGACACAGCTATGCTGGGTAGGTGTCTGTTAATTCTGTTAGGTTAAAACTGTTAGGTTTCTTTTACTGTGAGAGGTCTGGCCAGGCAACAGGGTAATCAGGAGGTCAACAATATTGCCTTGACACTACCAGTACCGATTTGTGCCCAGGAGAGCTTCTGAGAGCCCAAGAACTACGAACTGATTATGAATAGAGAGATGGGCCAGGGACTTAATGATGGGGACAGACAAACATAAGAAAACAGTGATGTCAAGGCAGAGAAGCTGGAAGAGGAGCTGGACGGGGGGTGGGGGAGTGGATGGGAAGTAGAAACCACACCATGCTCTCCTTTCTTGGTATGCGTTAACACAGGGAACAGTCTATGAGGGAAGGAGTTTCGGGATGCTTAATAACTATCTTCAGGTATCCCTTTCCTAAATGTGTGCCAGGAGCTAGGAACATGAAAGGTCAGAAGTTATATATCACAAAGAGGAAATGTGGTACTTCTTAGAAGAGTCCAGGTACTAGGAAAGGCATACAGTTCTATGTCTCCCCTCTTGTCTTCTCTGGTCCATGAGACTCTCTATGGCCCCCCTTAACTCCTATGATAGACAAATAGTGGCTTACCATTTTGAAAATGCTGGATAGGTATTACATGACTTTAGATTTCATTCCCAAGGTCATCTACATTCTGGGAAATGAGATCTCTGGGAGTCCCACTTTAGTTCCTAAGGGGTCCTGAATCTTTAGTTGTTCTTCCAAACCAAGCTGGCCCATCGTCCTTCCTCCAGTGAGGAGCAATCAAGAGTTCCTGTTTGCAGTTGGTGCTTGCTTTGGATGATAATGGCATTAGCTTCATAGAGGGCAGCCCTTCGGCTTTCTCCACAGTGATGGGGGCTGGAGCTGTGGAAGAAAGCAGTGTGCCTCTGCCAGCCAGTCAGCCTGCTGCTTAATAGCACAGGAATTCTGCTTACCCAAAGAAGTGGTATAGATTTTTAAGGAGTTCTGATGAGCAATCCTGACTGGCAACTTAATGAGATTTAGAGTCATCATGGAAACAAATTTTTGCACAAATACCTGTGATTGATTAGCTAATTTGAGTAACTGGGGTGGGAAGACCAACGCTATATGTGGCTTGTGCTATGCTATGGGCTGGAGCTCTATGCAGAATGCAAAAGGAGAATGTGAGCTGAGCAGAAGCATCCATCATTGTGGTTCCTCGGTCCTTGGTGTGAACACGAGGTGATTGGCTGCCTCTTGCTCCTCCTTGCTACACTTTCTCTGTCATGTCAGACTGCATCTCTAAGAGCTGTCAGCCAAGATAAACGCCTTCTCTCCTTAGGCTGCTATTGTAGGGTATTTAGTCATAACAACAAGAAAGAGCAAAAGTAACTGACAGAGGGGCCAGTGCTGCCAGTGAGCAAAATCACAAAACCAAATGGTTGACCTAAGAAAGAGTGGCAGTGGTTCCAGACAAAGGTCAATCTGTGTCATGTTTACAGACTGTATCAGAAAGTGACCGAACACGATCCTTACTCTGATCAAAATGATTTTCTGTGTAGACTTAGTTCTTAAACATCGGAAAAGTTATTTTACTATAGTAGTGAATGCTAATTAGAAGGGTTCAAATAGTATATATAGGTATGAAACATTGCAGAAAATACTATTCTTTGGTTGTTTTCTCTCATGATCCACCACAATTAGGAGAAACATCATTTCTAGTAGTTCCTACATATACTTAGATGAGATAGACAAATAGAAATAGGATCTTCGGTTCTAACTAAACACCCCTTTAAGTGATTAGTCATGTTCACAAGAATAAAAAGAAGTCACTGGATGTCACCAAGACAGATTTGGAGACTGGTGTTCCCTGTGTGGGAGCTGACAGAGACATTCTGGTGGTTGTTCCCGTCTGGGTTACTGATTTTTGCTTCATTTGGTTTTAACCCATTTATTTTTCTCCAATCTAAATAGCCTTTAATTACATTTCATAACTAGTTCACCACAGAGTCACATTCCTAAAATACCACCTGAGTCTAAGGGTTGAGGAAATGAGATAATATTGTTTTAGCTGTATTGAAAATGCATGTCATAGCCACAGGTCTATGGCACATTGTGCTCCTCTGAGAACATAATGAACAAGGCAGGGTTAGCAGCAATGTAAGGTCTAACAATAGCATCCAGGCTATAGGCAGGATGTTATGTAATTCATCCCAGAATCCTTTATGATGTTTATGATATTCTTTCACTAATGGTCCTCATGCATCCAACAGAATTCTTGGTGTGAGTGTGGTAGGAGGAAGGTGTGTGTGTGTGTGTGTGTACATGTACATATGTGTGGATATCGAAGGTCAGCCTCAGTTATCACTCCTCAGGTACCTGCCATTACCTTATATTTTGAGACAGAGTCTCTCAATGGGATCTAGAGCTCTTCAATCAGGACAGGTTAAGGGACCAGTGAGCCCCAGGCATCTCTGTGCCTCCACCTCCCTATTTCCAGGATTACAAGCCTTTGCCACCATGCCTGGGTTTTTTTCATCTGAGTGCTAGGGATTGCACTCAAGTCCATGTGTTTACAAGGCAAGCATTTCACCAACCAGACCATCTCCTAGCTCCTCTAAATAAACTCATATAATGGAGTTTTGTTGTTTTTCCCTACAAAACCCCACTATATTCTCAGAGGAACACAAGAAAAACACTATGACCAGCATCAGACTTTCTCTGCAGTGACGCTATGGCTCCTCCGGAAGTGAAGCTCTCACAATGGGCTATCTTCAAACTCTTCAGCACTAATTGGACTCTTTTCTCCCAGTGAAGGAGCTCACAGCGGCGAGCCTGGACAACGGACACGGCAGGTCTTCTGTCCTTACCTCCTTGGCCCAGGCCGGCTTCTCACTAGGACTCATGCCCTCCTTGTAATGGTACAGTGGCTTCTTCTCCAGGGGCCTCTGCTCCTGCCGCTGATGCTGGAGGGAAACCAGATAGTCCCGCTCTTGCTTTAGCTGCCTCTGTAGTCTTTCTGCTTGTCTCTGTTCTTCCAATTGTTTGCGCTTATATTCCTACCCAGAGCAGGAAGAGCAAAGAAGAAAGAGATCACGTGACCGCAGGAAGAGTAAAGAAGAGATCACGTGACCACATTATCACGTGGAGCAGCAGCAATGCATGGGACACAGGTAAAATGGAACAGAAACAGAGCTTCAAGAAGGGCAGGAGGCCCCAAATGAGCCCAGCCCTCGTGTTAGTGTCCACACAGTATGCCAATAAAACACTATTTCTTTAATGGCATTTCCTACAGAACATCACTGGAAAAGTGACATGTCCTTGGAGAACTGTACCATAGATGCAGGGTAGTCAGACTGTTATGGAGCGTAATTCAGACATTCAAACATGTGTGATCGAGTATGCAAGCAAATAAATAACCCGAGGTTTTATCTAAATCATCCTTTAAATAAAACCTGGACTCCTAAAGCTGTTCTCAAGCTTATGTATAAGGAAAAACACAAAACAAAATAACAGAATGCCATCGCATAAAAATTCAGTTAAAAAAAAGAAAAAGTCCATTTGGAGAGCTGAGCAGTAGTAATAATAAAAGTTCTTCTAGTGGATGCATCATGAGCAGGAAACAAAATGTGCCCGCGGTAAGGGCAGGGGTAACAGCCTGCAAATGAGGAATGAATGCTGGGCTGAGTGGACTCTGGCGGAGGAGTGTTTGCTGTGATTGTATTCCAGCATGTTTGCAAATGGCTTTAAGAATTACTTTGCAATAAACACAGTGGGTCTTGAAAGCAGTTTGAACTTCTAATAGGGCTGGATGCATGCTCAACTTTCACAAATAGATGGAGTTAATAAAGTGTGCTAAATGGTTGAAGACTTAGCAAACTGGGTCAAAAACTGTATGAAGCCTCTGTGAGATTCTGAGGTCTAGGAGGTTGGAAGGGAAGACCTCATATTTTTAAGTGGGATGTTAGGAGGGGGAAACAGTAGACATACATATTCACACACACACACACACACACACACACACACACATGCATGTGTACATGTGCACATGCATGCACACACAGGCACACACACTCACGGGTGCATGTATACACTCATGCAGGATGAACACCAAGCAGCCATGTAACTTTCCCATTACCAGAAGTAGAGCTTGCTCATGCAGTAGCTGCTGCTGTAAGATCTCTAACTGCCTTTGCTCTTCTTCTAGCTGTCGCCTGATGTATTCCTGAAGAGGCAGCAGTAGAGAATTGGGAAGAATAGAAAGAGAGGAAAAGAGAGAGAAAGAACCAGTGATTGCAAAGTGACAAGAGCTTCCAAGTAAAATGCAGGAGCAAAGAAGGGGAAAAAATACCCAACACCTCACCCAAGAGGAAGAGGAGGCCATAGCAAAGCCAAGCCTTTCAATGCAGTCAAAGGCACAGCCCCTTTGCCCATAGCAGCTGACTGAGCTGGCTCAGCGTTTCATGGTCTCTTTTGGTTTTAATGAGACCACTATGTTAAAGCCTGTTATTAGGTTCCTCTCTTGTGGAACCCATGGACTTAACGAGGCTTTGAAGTTCTGAGGGCCCTATGCCAGCAGCAGGGATAGAACGCATGTACAAGGCCAGCTTGCTCATGGTCTTTGTACTAGACATAGTTCATTGCTCAGGGACTCAGGGTGTGAGTTTATCAATGGGAGAGGATACTATCTGGGGCTCAGAGTTGGAGAGCAGAGATGGCCCAATCAGTGTGGCTCATCTTCAGGGATGAAATAGTGGGGACTTGGTTCAGTGCTGGGAAGTCAGAAGTTCCAGGTATGCCAGGGGAGGTCCTGGTTTGCGTAGGAAGCATGGATATTCTCAAGCTGTGCACTTGACATTTTGAATAGGTAAGAACTGTTGCTTGAGGAAAAGCAAAAGCCATAATAGAGCAGTCCTTGGAGACCATGTGCCACACCCAGAGCTTCCTGGTGCTACAGGTGCCATGAGGTCCCCTGTGCATGGGCTCGCCACCTCTCAGTACCTGCTCATGCTCAGCGCGCCTCCTCTCCTCCTCCCGACGCATCTGCTCTTCATAGTGCCGGCGCTGTTCCCGCTCCTGCTGCTTCCGAAGCTCTTTTTCTCGCCTTTGTTGCTGTGGGATGACAAGCAGACATGGTGATAAACAGTGGATGCTGGGAATGTTAGCATGAGATCTGTCCATGGACAGACATGCACTCTCAAGGACAGATACCCAAATGCTCCAAGGATTTTCCTCCTGGGCTGCTGGGGGGCGTATTGGCAAGGAAGGGTGATATCAAGAGATCTGGGGTTATGAAGACCACTTTGGTACTTGTCATGTATGTGGACTCTCGTCAAGACATGGTGGTTGGAATTTTCAAACCAGGCTAGAAAAGACCATCGAGCTGTCATAGACTCTGGAACTCCACTGCAATAATTACATTCTTCAGTCATTTTAATATCATGTCATACACAGATTCCAAAGATATAAGGATCAGATAACAGGAGTGGATATTCAAGGCTACAGACTGAACAGAACTCATAAGACCCGGACCATATCTCTGTTGCTCACACCACACTGCTCCTTTTACCAGAGGATCTATTTGTGACTGCGGACTTTATCTTCTTGCTCAGGTTAAACCCTATGCTGAGGGGACACTGCCATGATCTCAGTGGCATGCCCCTCTCATACAATCACCCCAGATTGGACAGAGCAATACATTCTGTCTTTATCTTGTTTAATATTCACAAGTCTTTGGAGGTAGATGCCTTTTTTCCAGGTTTATATGAGAATATGGAAGCAGAGAGAGAATAATTGTTCAAAGTCAGCCTTATGTTCCAGGACCTAAGCTCAACTGTTATGCAGACGGAGACACAGGAAATGTAGCAGAAAATCCCCAAATTAATCTGTTTCTTCATTCTGCTATCAGGAAAGGAGTGGGTTTAGGAGACCAGAGAACTAAGCGAAGGAGCTGGTGCCTCTCATGTACTATGGTACCATTCCCTATCTCTGGCACACCAGAACCTGTGCAGGGCCATGGGAAGGTCATATAGGGGTGGTGCCATTCCCCACCTATGGAACACTAGAACCTGTGTAGGGCACATGAAGGAATTTTGTGGCTGTTCTAGTAATTGGAGCCACATGGCCTGCATTTAGCATGAGGGGCGATATTGCATGTTGCAATGCATAGGATCACACTTAAAATAATGAGCTCCCCAGTAACACTGCTAGCATCTATTTTGGGAACAGCTGTGGTCTTTTGCATCGGATCCTGTACCAGCTTCGATTTCTCCTTCCTCAGGAGGTTCTGAGAAAACAGACCAGGGGCCACTCCCTGTGACATTCTCACATCACTTCACTGCACAGTGAGGACTCGTGAGATGATCCAGAGAGAACAGCCTACGACTACATTACACTGACAAGCCAGTTTTGCACAACCAGTGAGAGAGCCATGGAACCAGACACCAGAAAAAGACGTCTGCCACACCCCCTCAAAATGCCAAGCCCCCAGAGCGAAAGCCTTGATCCTCTAGATCTTGCTGCACTCTTCCAGACGTGCCGCCTATCAGTGACCAGAGAATCTCAGCATGAAAGCGAGCCTTTGGGACTTGATCTCCATCATTTCCCGACTTGACAACTCCTTATCCATCTTGCACTGCTTGCGAAAAAGACCCTCTGAGGGCTTTGTGTGGCCTAATGATACACTAGGACTTGCATATTCAGAAGGCTCCTAACAGTTATGGACAAGGGCAAGGCTAGAGACCAAAAAAGCAGGATGAGGCTTTCTTGCGGATCTAGGTATGAGCCTCCAGGATGTTGATGATGTAGCATAGGCTGGCCAGGTTTCTCTGTTCACCCTTACTGCTGAGGAAGGAGCAGTAGTGTTTTCAGATTTTAGTCACTCTAAAATGAATGGCACGGATGCCTTCTCAGGAATTATAAGCAGGCCAACCTAACATTGGGAGGTGCTGGCGACCCTGAATGTAAGGGTATATAGAACTCTTGGCTAAGATGTGTCCTGTATAGTGTAACAAGAGGAGAGAGAAAAACGGGCATGTTCATCCCAGACAAGCAATTATTTGTTTCACAAAAAAAAAAGAATTCAGAGGAACACGAGGGTGAAACATCATCATAGGAACTGACTGAATAATTTGGATTACAGACCCAAAGCACAGACATTTCTAACATTGGACTTGGACTGCATTGGCATAAGCTCAGAGAATAAAACAATTTTGTGTGTAGATCTGGCTCCTGGCTGGATATAGCCCTCAATTAGCTAACATATCAAGTTTGTTACTCTTGGGGTTTCTTTTTTGAGGAAAAAATAATCAAGCTCTTTGAAGATTTAGCTGGATTTTATGTGGAAGAGTTGTCCATTTTCAGTCCATCTGCCAGGAATCAATACTGTTCTATAATTACATGCCACTCAGGTTCCCACGCAAGGTATACACAACATTGATTGAGACTCCAAAAGGTAAGGTTTCCCAAGTGTTCTGCACCTTCTGAGAAAGACACTAAAGAAATGGCTAATAATTAATAATGATCTCACTCGGAACAGCCACTGGTCACACACAGAGGCATCTGCCAGGGCTTTGGTTCCCGCTGTGAAGTCAGAAAAATAAATTACTTTCCCAGCCTTCTGAGGGCAGCCTGCCAATTCCCACCTGTGTATCTCAAGGTCGATGCCTTTCCTAGAAAGATGTTTGCTTTCCCTCCTCCTGGGCATCATGTTGTTGGAGGGGACATATCAAAACATGTCGAAGACAACTTCTTGCTTCAAGGAGATCCTTAGAAAGTCTTTGGTGGCTCTTGCTAGAAGCTGCTCTTAGAGGACAAGGCAAGTGCTCAACTCTGGCTCAACTTTAACCTCATACATCTGGAAATTCCATGTTGCCTTAGCATTTGCCCAATTTTGAATTTGGGAAAGACCATTGAAGACTAACCATTGTAGACTTAGGGCAGTCCTACCCATGACCTGCCTTACACTTGAGAGGAGGATTCTAAGCTTTTTGTCTTGTAAGAGGTAGGGCACAAGAATGATGAGGTGGCCAGACACCTCTGATTTTATGACACAAGAGTGTAATAAATAGAATAAAAGAAATACTAAAGCCAAGTAATAGGATCAAAGATCTGTGAGCTTGTGATATCATGTACCTCTGTGATATCATGTTCTGCCATGAGGCTCTTACTCATGTAGTTTCCCTTCCCCTTGAGCCAGATACACTCCTCACTCCCACTGCACAGACAAGGAAACTACAGCATCTAGGCCAGCATCTTGCCTAAGTCCAGTCCTTGGTAAGTGGAGAGCCAGGGCATACATACACTTTGCATAGTTCTGACACATGCATGTAGACCCAGTGAAACATGCCCTGTTCTTCTCATAGTTTTCCCTTTTCTGTCTTGATCCTGTCCTTTCCCCTTTCTTCATAGAAACAATAACCAGAGAGCCATGGGAAAGCCAGAGAGACTAGCAATACTCCATCCTTTTGCTTCTACATTTCTTCTAATCAGTGGTCAGAAGGAAGCCTCTTTTCCACTCAAGGGCACCTTTTGATCAGCAGGAAGCCTGTGGCTAAGCTCACAAGGTACTCATGTGCAAGCTGGCCTTTATGAACAAAAGGAGGAAAACAGGTTCTAGGTTGATTTTTCCCTGAGAAAGCTTAACGAAGCAATCTAATTCTGTCTCTGCTATGAATACTGGTTAATGTGATTATTCATGAGTTCCTGCTTATCTCCCAAGTCTCAGTTTCCTTAGGAACAGCTACTGGGACTTCCCAGGTACCTCCACACAGAGGAACAAGAATGACCCAATGGTCATCCCTAACACACAAGGATCTATAGCTTAGTATTAACATCAAGCACAGATAAAAACTCTTCAGATTCCTGCCCTAGCATTCTCAAGCCTTACTGAGAGACCCTGGAGTTGAGTGCTATGGAAGCAAGTATATTATAAAAGAGTTTGTGGAGATTCCATTCACAGAGAGAGAGCCATTGTAGCATTCTGAGTGGACACTAAAGGTACTAAATTATATCCCTTGTAGAATGGAGAACTCTTTAAACATTTCCTGTGCTGAAGATATTTGGCAGGATTTATTTGAATGTAGAGATATCACAACGACTCAACCAATAACAAGCTACATTTTTCAACATTATTTGTTTAAAAAAAATCAGAATGTGGTACCTAAAGCCCATGGGATTGTAAGGAGACAGGGCAGCAAGTAAGTGAGCCCGCTGGGGGAAAAATGCTACTGCAGGGATTCTTGCTTTTTGAGAAAAATTGGCTGAGATCACTGCCCAGGTGATGGTCTACTCAAGTTGCTCACCGAAGGAAACAAGAGTAGAAATGAAAACAGTTTCACCTCAATGTCACATGAACGAACATGTCAATGAAGCCAAACAAAACCATTCTGTTGTTCAGTTCTGCTTAGGTTAGGAATAACTAGGAAAATTGAAATACAAGACACACAGACTCACCATGGTAAAAGAGGCTCTGAGCAGACCCTGCATGACTGAGGTCATGTCTGTGACCTGTGATGCCTGTCCAGGCAGGCTTTGACTAATTCTGCATGCATGCCATCAAAGGCACTCTCGATACACCAAGGGCTAGTACCTGTCCAGTTCTAATCTTATTTTGTAACAGTAGATGCTGTAGGCATAAGATGCCAGGTGGTTCTTGCAAAGCACCGGAAGGGGTTTGTGTGGTGGTGAGGACATTTCAGCAGCACCTCTAACTGTAGCGTTGAAATTAAATACCTCCCCTCACAGGGTTCAGGAACTGCAGACAAAGCCAGACCATCTGCTACAAAAAACAAGCCCCCTGGGACTCACTGATTAGTGGGAATCCTCCCCTTTGTTGTTTGTCTTGGGACATGGTCTTGCATAGCCCAGGCTGGCCTCAAACTTGTTATGTATACTATACTATACTATACTATACTATACTATACTATACTAGCCTTGAACTCCTGATATTTTTGCTTCCTTCTCCCAAGTGCTGGGATTGCAGGCATATATCACTGTGCCTAGAATTACCAGATACTGTTAGAAACACATTTTATAAATTAATTCAATCTTTCAGGTGATCACTATCCACTTTGTAAATGAGTAAACTGATAAACAGAGAAATCTGGGTTTGTTTAAGATGACTAAGGCAGAAACTGGGAGGGTGGTGATTGGGAGCAAAGCTGCCATGTACCCATCTTCTTTGTGAACTAGCCACTCCCAGCGCTCTATGTTTCTATCTATGGGTCTTGTTTAGATCTTGGTGGGAGTCAAGCTTTGATAGAAACTGTAAGATTATAATTAATACTTGTGGTGGTCAGATTTAAATGTCAACTTGCCACAACTGAGAAATCATCTGGGAGTGGAGCCTCAACCGAGGTATTGTCTAGATCAGCGTGCCAATGGAGGACTGTCTTGATTGCTGACTGATGTGGGAAGACCATCCCACCATGGGCAGCACCATTCCCTGCGCAGGTAGTCCTGGACAGCATATTTGAAGAAATCTAGTTAAGTGTGAACAGCCTAGCAAGAAGGCAGCATGGATGTGTTTATTTCTTTCTGCTATTGATTACAGATTTGGTGTGACTAACTGCTTTGAATTTCTGCTTTTTATTTTTCCTTCAGTGATAGTCTGCAACATGAAGTTGTAAGGCAAATTCCTTTTTCCCTAAGATGCTTTGGCAAGGTGGTTTATCAGAGCAACATATATGAAACTAAGACAGTGACAGAAATACAGGAAAGAGCATCTTTCAAAAGAACAGAGCTTTGGCAGAAGAAAGTCTCATGGGCTCCTCTGGCAAAAGTAGAGTTATCAAAGTCACAGGTGGTCCCACTAAGTGAGGAGCTCCCCAGTGATGCTACCTGTGCTCGACAGGCTAATGACTACGTAGATAAGCCAACGGCAGGCAGAAAGCCAAGTGACACACACAAAAAAGGTGCATTCAGAACAAAAGGCACCCCAAAGTGGTGGACAGGGAAGCCACATTAGTGAAAATAGAATGAAGAAATTAACTCTATAATACATAGCACAAATAATACCTGGTGGCTAACTCTTTTAACTGTTGCAGAGCACAGCAAGGCATCTGTGCAAAAGCTCTCCACTCATTCTTTGGGGTCTGCACAGGGCTAAGCCTTTTGTGCTTGTGTTTTTCACATAGTCCTCATAATAATCCTTCCAAGCAAATATAGCTATGCTGAACATGCATGTAAAGAAACTGAGGTTCCTCCCAGAGACTGAACCACCAACAAAAGAGCAAGCATGGCCTGGACATAGACCCCCTGCACATATGTGGCAGATCTTCATGCTGGTCCCCCCAAAACTGGGGCTAGGGCCTGTCCCCATTCTGTAGCCTGGATCCTGTCCCCATAACTGAGCTGCCTTCTCTGGCCTCAGTAGGAGAGGATGTGCCTAGTCCTGCAATGACTTGACATGCTGGGGCAAGGGAAATGGGGGGGGGGAGATGAGAGGGGAATGGGGGGAGGATCTGTGTGAGGTGCTACTGGGAGGAGAGGGGTGGCTGATAATGTAAATTAAAGTGAATTAATTTATTAATTAATTAAAATAACAATTAAAAAAAGAGAAAAATGCTAAGGCTGACCAAGATTAAGTAAACTGCCCAAGACCATAGAGTTAGGATTAAATCTGGCCTCCTGGCCTACAAAGCTGGTATGGGTTAGCCCTATGCCTACTTACCAGACTGCTTTCCATTCCACCACATTCTGAGTGGGTGTTGGAACAAGTGTTCATTCCAAAGAATCAGAAGGTGCTTGTTTTCTGGTACATTTATTTTCATAAACTCAAGGTTTCCCTGCACACAGGAAGAAAGCTCAAATGCTGGAAATTCCTTTGCCTTTAGTCAGTAGAAGCAACAGTTACTGCTTCTGGAATTTTATGTGTTGGTGATTTGCTCAAGGTTTCTGGTAATCACCTGGTTTAATCCTCCTAATAGCTGCATGAGATGCTATTGTTACCCCCAGTTTTATACTTGTAGACACTGAGGCTGAGGAAAGCTAAAGAATGCACCCAGGGTCCCACAGACAAAAAGGAAGCTGTGATCTGGGCCTCAGGAGGAGTCATGAGAGCCTGAAGCTGACCTGTTTGAATTTTGCTTTGAGATAGGCTCTTGAAATCTATCACAAACTGGCCTTGAACTCATAGAAGTCCTCCTGCTTCCGACTCCCAAGTACTGAGGTTACAGGTGTGGACCATCACATCTGGTTTTTTAGTTGGCGTTGCTGACCTAAATTCTTCTCTATTTTTTTTTTTTTTCATTTATTTGTGTATGAGTGTGTGCCTGTCATTGTGCTATGATGCACATGTGAAGTTCTGGGAAAAGCTGTGGGAGTTGGTTCTCTCCTGTTACCATTTGGGTCCTGGGGAGCAGACTCAGTTTACTGGGCTTAGAAGCAAGCTGTTTCCCACTGAGCCTGCAGGGTGGCCCAGCATACAGAGGCTCTTAAAGCGATAGGCACCACCCACCCTTCCTCTGCTCTGGAGTGAGGGCTATGCTGCAGCACCTCAGGGAAACCATTTAGATGCTAAGAACAGCTACTTTCCCTGCTGGCTTCTTTAGATATAAGTCCCTGCCACATAGTCTCAGTGAGGTGGTATCTGATTCTGACAGAAGAGTCAGTGCCAAGAGCAGACATGAGCTCAAGCTGACAGCAAACAGGGTAGCACCAAACTATAAACCCAGATCTAATCACTAGGTGGATCTCCTTACAGTGGCCCACACTCCTAGATCTGACACATCCTTTAGAAGATCTGTCCCACTGATGGCTGTTGACATCTAATTCTCCATTTTCCTGGTTAGTCTGCAGTACAACTCTAATTGGCACAGCAAGTTTACCCACTCACATCCCTGTGGAGAAGAGGAAGCAGTGGAGGGGAGGGCTGAAGGCAACAGAGTCCTAGAGTCACCTTGACCTATTGTGAGTTACGGTATTCCTGTTCAAATGAAGGGATGACATACTCCCAGCAAACAGAAAGAAACCGCTGGTATCATTCTAAAAATTTTACACAAAATAAATCATCACCAGAGACCTGATCTAAAATAATTAGTCTGTTACTAGAGCAGGCCCACAAACCCTCCAGGGTCCATCTAATGCTGAGAGGTAGGGCTTGTCTCAGCTGGGTAATAAAACTTTCTTATTGAACCAGAAAAAAATATAGGAGAGGATTCCTAGCTACTTTTGTCACCAGAGATGAACTGACTCACCTTGGCTGAGTTTCAGCAAGTTCTTGGACTATATCACCGACCAAAACTGGTCTGTGTCTCACCATTTAATCAGCCACAGGCCGTGTCCCTTGTCTAACAGATCCCTAACTACACTCAGCTTATAGTCAAAGTCCTTCTGAGAATTACAAACTGATTAGATCCCAGCCATGTCCATAAAGGCATACACCAGGAACAAAGGGCACATAAAGTGTCCTTAGAAACTCCTGGTGGAGACTGACACAGGAGGTCACCAAATAACTGCTGTAGCCCCACAATTTCTGTGATGGCCAGTAGGCTTTTATTCAGAACTGGAATGTAATTCCCAGGGTGCTCGCACAAGCCCATCTGACCAAAAGAAAGCTAAATCCTCAAGAAAAACTATAGACTTCCATAGTTCCTATGTGCCTGTGCAGCCCAAGTCCCTGCTCCGGCCACCAGAGACACAAGTGTTCACCATAGGCTAGGACAGCGGATAAGGAAGGGGACGTAGGAAGGGAGTCTCTAGATGGTAGTGATTGCTGGTATTCAGTTTCAGTACTTAGAGTCAACCCTTTACGTCACAATTTGCTTTCCCCTCTTAAGCTATAGCATTTGACATTGCCCTTGACATGAGCTTGTCATCTATAGAGTTTATTCTTGAGTAGCTCCTTGGGTGAGTGGTTCCAGCCCCTGGCAGGCTGCAGTACTTGGGAGAATGGGTCCCTGGGCCTTGATTGGGCAACACCTTGGAGCTGGCTCTGGAGATGGCTGCGACACCCCGAGTGCAGGAGAGCAGTAGAGCTGACTTGCCTCTTGCAGATGATGGCAGCATTGTGTGGCCTCTCCGGAAAAGTGCTGGAGAGCTTGCCTTGGTGGTACTGATAAGGATGACCTGGCGAGCTGACTAGCTTCCCTCACAGAAGCCAGAGATCTTAAGCCAGACCAATGACCCGTTGCAATGAACATCTGCAAGTGAAGATGTGTGGGCAGAGGGATACACTGTGGGACACACTGTGACATGCTACAGCTTCTATGATGAGATGTTTTTCTATGCTTTCGGGTTTTGTTGCTGTTGTTTTGAGTGGTGTGTGTGTGTGTGTGTGTGTGTGTGTGTGTGTGTGTGTGTTTTATTTTGGAGGGGGAGGTTGCAAGAACAAAGAACAGATATGAGGGGGCAGGGAGATGAGCAGGACTGGGTGATATGAAACTCACAAAGAATCAATAAGAAGTATTTTTAAAACTTGGGTGTCCTGGTGCACTGGGTAGATGAAGACAGGCTTCCTGGCCCCATAGTAGGCCCCTAGCCTACTTAGCAAGTTTCTGTCTAATAAGAGAACCTATCACCAGGGATAAAAGTTGGAAAGCACCTGAGGTTCTCTCTTGACCTGTACATACATGTACACACTCAAACACATGCACCTATGAGCATGTGCACCTCCTTATGAACATCCATATGAACACTAACACATACACAAACACTAATTTATAAAATGTACCAGGCCACATGTGCTCTCTACATCGTGTGAATTTTGTGAATGTTAAGTGCTTATGGGTTTGTCAGTGTGGATTTTCTAGGGCTGCATGGTCAATGCCTTTAACCTGAAGCCAATGATAATGAGCCAGTATCCAAATGGAGCCCAAGTAGTGGAGGCTGTGATGCCCCAGAAAGTGGAGACCTGGCAAATTCCACACCAAGAAAAGCGGGGCAGACAGTATTTAGCAAGGGGTGTAATCTATCCAGAAGAAGGACGTCTTAAGTCCAAAGAGCAGAGTCATGGTGTTCTAGAGGCCTAAGAAATTAAGGGAAACTGTGGCTCTTGGCTGGGGGTGGGGGTGCGGGCAATATAAGAAGCACAGGTGGCCTGGGCCTGGGTTGAAGGCAGAGAAAGCTCAGCACAGCTGCCAGAACCTGACTAAGACCGTCCATCTGTCCCCCGGGACATGTCTGCACCTGTCACTTCTGTTCTTCACATGCTCACTCACCTATGCCCCGTTCACAGGCCTCCCTCCACCACATGCAGAACAGAAGATAGCAGGCAGACTTTACACTGCTCACGTGACGGGCATCCCTTGTACCCAGTGCCCTAAATGCACACACATACTTTATGTCCTTATCACTGCTACAGAAGAGTCTCAGAGTCCAGTTTTGAGGATCAGAGTTCCTGGTTCACGTTACTGTTCCCATGAACGCGCACCATGGACACTGCTGGGATCTGAGAGGCCAGCCTGCACTTGTGCTTGGCAGTCACCTCCCTGTCTCACTCCACTGTCCTCTTGGCTTTACATTTCTTTTCTTTTTTCTTTTAAAAACTTAAAAAACATTACGCACAAAATAATAGCTTTCATTATAGTATTTTATATACGTATGCTGTATGTTAATAATTGCAGTATTTTATGCACATATACTGTATGTTTTCCTCATAGTTACTCCTCACTGTCCTCTTTGTTAAATGTCATATGGTCAGTGTTTCATGATCACTAGACATCATAACGTGATAAATAAGGAAATCCCAGATATCTCACAGCATGACAAAGGAAGCAAAACAGAATATGCACTTTGTGGGAGAAAATGATAGTGTGTTCTACATGTGAGCAACCTCCTGCCTGGTAGCTTTCACATAGACACCACTCAACAAACAAATCACTGTAAATATAGAGGATTATTGTTGGTGGTCTGAAAACAATGTCCTAGGGTCTTAATGGGGCTGCTAGGACTTACTGAAAAGTGACCTGAGGCCCTCCCAGATTTAAATGAGAGAAAATGTGCACTGTGGTGGGCTGATAAAGGAGGTAGGGGGTAGTACTCTGTTTGGGGGTGGGGGTGGTCTGGGAAGGGGCATTGTTGGGATGTAAATAAATAAATAAATATTGATCTGAATCTATAGCCTCACTCTCTAGAGGGTCATCTTTAAATGCAAAACCAGGGAACTCGTGAGTGAGGAGTGTGGAATTAGGGAGACCCACAATATTACCACCCTGCTCCCGTACAGCTAGGGACCCTTTCATTTGCCTCCCAATCTCCCCAACAGGAGGCTCTCCTTTATCTGGCAGAAGAAGGAATGAAATGGAAATGTAGAAGAAGTCCCAGGAAGGAGGATTAAACAAAGAGTAAGAACCTCGAGTGAGACAGGATGTTCAAGAAACCATGGTCATTGATGGAGTTTCCCATCCGGAGGAGAGTAGCAGCCACTGCTGGACGCAGGTCCTGCCTGCAGCTGCCTGTTGTGTCCTGGGCAAGAAGGATGTGGCTCCTGGTGTCAGAAGAGAATCCAGACGCAGGGCCTGGTGTTATTTACTTAGCACTGGGTTACCTGCCTGATCACTGTGGTTTACCTGTTCACTGTGGTTTTGTGAATGCTTGTCTGTGACCTGTTAATCCTTGGCTCAGTTATTTGCATGTCAATTTACTCTTTCCACAATATTCCCAAGCTATAGGTTACATGCTATTTTAGGCACTAAAGAGGACCAAAAGAGTAAAGAAGCCTGTGTCCTCACAGACAGAATCCTTTCCAGTGGGGAGCTGGGGCCATGTATAGAATGCTGGAAGTTGGTCAGAGCCATATGAAGAGAGACAAGCAGAACATGCTAGAAGGAGAGGGGCCCTATCTTACTAAGATGATCAAGGATAGACAGAAGCCTTGGCCCCGTACTCAGTGTGAGTGAAGGCTTTTTTAAACAGATGTTTTTCAAAGAGCAAGTATACCAAGCAGGCAGTGCCTCAAGCCTGAGGTGGTTGTGGTGGCACCTCGGCACTCACCTCCTCCAGCCTCCGCCTCTGCTCCTTCTGCTCCTCGATGCGCTTCTGGCGCTCAGCCAGTAGCTGTCGCTTGTGTTCTTCATTCTCCCTCTGCTGCTGCTCCAGCTGTTGGCGCCGCAGGGCCTCTGAGCGTTCCTTGTTGGCCAGCTGCAGTCTCAGGAAGTCCCGTCGCAGTGTTGACTCCCCTGGTAGGTTTAGAATGGAGCTGTGGACAGGAAAGAAGATGAGGGCCTATGACAGGGCCATTGCTACTGTGTGTCGGGGGGGGGGGGAAGTGAGAGAACAGTGCTCTACTCGACTTTCAAGATGACCATTGCATATGTAGGTTGTGTCCATCCCTAACGCAATATCACATCCTTCACAGGCCTGTCCACATGGCCCCGTCTCCACTGCAAGGCAAAGATTTGCTTCTTAAGACTTAAATGAATGTCCAAGCTCCAAGCCCTAGGCAAGCTTATCTCCACATAGAAGAGTAAATACCAGGGTCTGAGGAGATGGCTCAGTGGTTAAAGCACTTGCTATATAAGCATGACCCCGGGTTCAGATCCACAGATGACACCCCCCCAAAAAAAGCTGGGTCCAATAGCAAATGCAACTGTAATACTGCATTCCTTTGGGAAGATGGAGGTAGAGAAAGACGTCAGGAGGTCAGCTAGCTTAATACCCATAGACATTAACATTGAGAGACTCTGTTTATAAGAAGGTGGGAGGGAAGGACCGACATCAGAGGTTGTTCTCTGGCCTCTAAACTTGTGCATCCTATGTATACATGAGTACACACGCATGCAATAACACAACGTGCATACAAGTACACAGGCATGCCCACACAGAATAGCTAAAGGTCTTATGCTGTTCACAGGAGCAGATGCCCTCACATGCACCTCCTTGGCAGCTTACCCTAAGGCCCAATAGGCAGAGGTTATGCTGCTCAAGAAGATGCAATGGATGAGGAGGAAGAAGGATAAAGACTAGGTTGACAAAAGTCAAGCTCTCAGGCCATGTCTGTGCAGTCCGTGGAGCCTAGGGCTTGTCTCCATATACTACTGTTGACCATAGGCATAAACCATACACTCAGGACTGCAACTGAGGCAACTGATTCCTGATTCCTGGATTATGCCTAACATAGTGTTGTGTGTGTGTGTGTGTGTGTGTGTGTGTGTGTGTGTGTGTGTGTATGTGTGTGTGTGTGTGTGTGTGTGTGTGTATGTGTGTGTGTGTGTGTGTGTGTGTAGAGGACATAAACTATCTGGTACTACTGGTGGTCCCAGGATACCAATTCAAAGCTAAGTGCAGGTTACCAGCTGAAAATTACGGTCTCTGGTTCTCCATGGCTAACTATCAGGGAGATGGATGATGATGGCTCTTACATTTATCTATCTATCTATCTATCTATCTATCTATCTATCTATCTGTCTGTCTGTCTGTCTGTCTGTCTGTCTGTCTGTCTATCTATCTATCTATCTATCTATCTATCTATCTATCTATCTATCTATTGGTTGTTGTTATTGTTTTTTATTTTTTTAGCATATACCCTTAAATTTTTGTGACGGCTTCTGCCTAAAATAAACTCACTGAACACATAACTCCTCATTTCTGCTATGGGTCAGGTACTAGGATAGGCTGTAGGGTGGTAGCGCCAGCTAGAGACCAGGTAGAAAATAGAAATGGGGTTTGGAGCTGTGGGGGTTCCCTGCTCTCATGGATCATTGGATGATAGAATCCATAAGGTCAGTCGAAGCAGAGACGGTGAGCCAGGGGTTTGGACGCCCTGTGAATATGCACAGTAAGTGACCACACTGGGACCTGCTACCAGGAGGCAGATCAACTTTACTTAGGGTGATTAAGGCTTATAAAATTTTGGGGGACTGAGGGTAGGGACATCCAGGATGGGCAAAGGTCATTGGCTGGGAGCTTAGGTACCTGGAGTGCCTCATCAGCATGTGGAAGCATCTCAGGAATCTCTGGTGCTGGCTAAACATGTTCTTACTGTTTACTGATTGAGGATCTGTGACATTCCTCAGGTAGAGGCATATGCGTGGGGATTAGAATTCCCCAGACAAGGTCATAGAAGAAGCCCCACTAATAAAGGGAGTCCCCATAACCTGCTGAGCCTCAGAAGGCTATCTGGTCAAGCCTTCAAATCTCCAAAAGAAGCTAGATATAAAGTAACCAAAGTCACTTGGGCTGTGGAGATAGCTCACCTGGTGATATGCTAGCGGCACAAACTTACAAAACCGAGGTCTGATTCCAAAGTGCACATTAAATGCTGAGTCTGGTAGTATGCATCTGTAACCCCAGTGCCGGGTGGAGTGGGGGGGAGATGGCTACCAATGGACTCTTACTTGCCTGCTATTCCAAGCAAGCACCAAGTCAATAAAAGCTCTTGTCTCGAAAGAAAAGGTGGACTTCTGAAGGATGACACCATGGTTCAGACACGTGCCACACTCACAGCTACACACACATGCTCTGACCTGAGCATGTTTCCCCTCCAAATATTCTCCAAGCACTGTGAAGCTAATGGAGCTGCTGACGTCAGGACTGAGCAGTCGGCCCCATGTCTTAGACCATGACCAGATCCCTTATCATCTCATACCATGATCAGATGTGTTATAATACCCTTCCTGCCTCCGCCTCTTCATGGTTAAATGCCCCTGAGGCTGCTGAGAGATTTACTGCAATATCCAAAATTCAGGTTTCCCACCCATCAGTATAATGTCATTTACGTTATGACTTTGACACCCCTCAATGGGATTTTCTAGAGGATTATGGGAAGAAATATGCTAAAAGGAAGACTTGGTCCACCATGATTTGAGAATAAAAAAAATCTTTACTTTGCCCTATGTATCTATCTTATAGAGATTCCTGACAACTTCTCTAAAGTTCATCCATAGTGCTACAATACCCTGTTGTAATACTCTATAGAGTGTTTGCTTTGGGAAGTAAACTTCTGCCTGAACTGTGTTTCTCTATTGAATTCTTTCCTCCAAGAAGGTGATATTCCAGAGAAACCCCTGTAACAGCCAGACAAATTCTCCTTCTGGAGTTACTTTCTTGTGGGAAAGATAATAAAATATCACATAGTAATAGAAAGGACCAAAATGACAGTTTGAAAGGCTAAAGAGTTTAAAATTTATAGTGTCAAGGAGCTGAGGTGAGGCCTGGGGTTCTGTTCTAAACAGGGTTGTCAAGACCACCCCTCAAGGAGGGGAGTGGATGGAGAGGAAGGGGGCTCCAGGTGAAAGGGAAAGCAAGTTTAGAGTCCTTAGCAGAAACAGGTTGGTCTTGTCGTAGAATGACACTCTGTATGGGCTTCCAGGGGTAGAGTCATGGAGAAGGAGTCTAGTAAAGACAAGAGTGGTTAGAGACAGGCAACCAGCGAAGTGTGCACACATGGGAAGGTGCACACCCACACCCACAAAGGCTGACTGCTCAATCATAATGTTAGCATCTCCATTGGCTTCACAGTGGACTCATGGTTTGCAAGGTACGGGAGATTAAACAAAGCTAACAAGGCTTCACAGTGGAGACTTCACACAGCAAGCATTGGGGGTGAACCTCAAACAAGTGTTTGGGGACAGAATGAATGAGGCCCGTGGACAGATCTAATGTGCTGAGGGACGATTTACAGTTTCACTTGGGCTGTTGGGTGACAGCACTGTCAGGAAATGGTATGAGGGTTGTAGGATGGGGCCAGGGTGTTGGCAGTTGATAAGAGTAGCAGTTCTGTTTGGAGAGTTGTTAGAAGGTGAGGTGCTGCCATAGACACAGGGCTTCATTGAGGGCATTTCATGGGAGTGTGAGAGTCTATTGTGAACCCCCTCTACAACTTACTGTCCTTTGTAAAATTCTAAAACAATGTCTTAATGGTGGTGCTGTTGCACATAAATCACATGCCATGAACAGAGGTGACCAGGTTGGGAACCTAATGTCACATGCACACAAGGATGCCCCATTAATTTTAAGTGATGTTGAACTAATACCAGGAACTCTCCGTTGCATTAACAATTCAGTTACTAACACTGTGTATGACCATGCTGTTTTATGCATAATGTGAGGACACCATTGTCTTTTTACAAACTTTTAGGATGTCGAGAAGACTAATTAGACATATTCAAAAAGTGGTACTTGGTGCATTATCTCCCCCATGACATAATGACATATTCTAATTTCAGCTGGTGGCTTTACCAAATGGCCCCCGGCACATGGAAAGCCTTGGAAAGACAGGGTTTCTCAGTTTTTCAAAGAACAGTCAGAGGGGAGACAGCTAACAGTCTGGAAGCAGGGAACAGGGTCTTTTCCTCTAGAAGAACATTCACTTTGCACGGCACTGTTTGACAGCCACCGTCTTTATGCAGCTATGCCGTTAATGTGGGGCAGCTAACACATTTTGATGCAAGAAAAGAATTCTCCAGCAGTCTTTAACCTTGAGAAATCCCCTGGCAGAGAAGAGAGAAAACCTAATGACCCTGTGGGCTCTTAGGGTGGCTTAGTAAGAGTGGAGCCTGTCAGGTTTGAGGTGGCTTAACAGTGGTTCTCAACCTTCCTATTGCTGGGACCCTTCCATATGGTTCCTCACAATGCGGTGACCTCTGTATCCAACCATAAAATTATTTTGTCAATACTTCATAACTGTAATTTTGCTACTGTTATGAATCAGAATGTAAATATATAATCTGTGGGACCTGATATGTGATCCCCAAAGGAGTAGAGAATCACAGGTTGAGACTCTCTAGCTTAAAAGAGAAGAGAGGCTGGAGAGAGGGTGTCAATGTGGTTTCCAGAATTTATGTAAAAACAGCTGGATGTGGTAGTAAATTATTGTAATCTTAGTGCTAGAAGGTAGAGACAGAAGGATCCTCAGAGCTCACTGGCCAGCTGGCCCAGCCCAATCAGGAAGTGCCAGGCAGTGAGAGAGCTTGTTCCAAAACACAAAATTGCACTATCAGTACTTTTGTAGACTTGTTTCATATGGCTTTGTGTTGGCATGTTTTGTCTTACAGGCCTTGTGCTTGTATATTTTGGTTCTAATCATGTGCTTTTATGTTTGTTTTGCAAGTGTGTGTGTTTCTTGTGCACTTTTCTTTTTATTCTGCTTTGTTGTTGAGAGAAGGGTGGGCATGGAGTTGGGTGAATAGGAAGGATGTGGAAGGAGTTGGTGGAGAGGAAACTAATCAGAATATAATATATCTAAAAATTTGTTTTTGATAAAAATACACGTATATAATTTTATATATAAAAAAACAAAGATAGCTCTTGGTGGATGATAACTGAGGTTGTCTTTTAACTTTTACACTGGTTAGATATTGTCAACTTGACACAAATAAGGTCACCTGGGCAGAGAGAGTCACAGCTGAAGCACTGTAACTACTTGATTGACCACTAGGTGTATCTGTGGGGGATTAGAGCCCACAATGGGCGGTGGTCCTTGTTGTGTAAGAAAGCAAACTGAGCAAGCCCTAGGGAGCAAACCAGTAACCAACATTTCTCCGTGGTCTCTGATTTAGGTCCTACGTCCAGGTTTCCGTTCTAACTTCCCTCTATGATCAACTACAAGCTACAAGAGAAAATAAACTCTTCTCCAAGTTGCTTTTGGTTAATGTTTTATCACAGCGACAACACAGTAAACTAGGACAGCTTTCTCATGTGCTACCCACACACATCAACACAAACACATACAGACACACACACAGGAAGAAAAGAAGGAAAAGGAAGGAAGGAAGGAAGGAAGGAAGGAAGGAAGGAAGGAAGGAAGGAAGGAAGGAAGAGAGAGGGAAATATGGTGTTTAGCTTATATCTGCAGCATGGTCCCTTCACAGAACAGGACACTCTGTGTCAGTGATACAACTGGTCTTCACATTACAATATGAGGGTTGATTAATACCTTGGACGGCCGGAGGGCAGGGGCCCATAATGGCCAGTGAGTTTCCTGCATGTCTCTTTCCTCTCCAGTTAACGGTGGAATGAACAGAGCTGCTGTCCACAGAGAAATTCTAGCACCACAAGCACCAGCCGCAGTTATCCACAAATACAGATGGGGAGAAAGCTGGCCTCCAAACCAAGCAAGTCTCTAAATGTGGAAACGATGGCAATTAAGAAGCACTGGGTTCCAGGGGGACAATAGGGTGGCATGAACGCTTCTCTCACGGTTCATATCTAGAGGATAATTTGATTTTTCTAGAATTACCTCCTCCAAGATTGGTCTGTGTGAAATACCAAGGCGTACGCCAGGGACAGTGGCCATCTGAAAGGGCTTCTCAGAGGGACTACATAATGAGCCAAATGACTCCAATCTGAAATGTCACTTAGCTCTCCCCAAAGTTGCAATTTTAAATATTTTCAGTGCTGCAAGAGCCAGATAATTGCTTCTCTCCCTGCCCACTGTAGAGCCACGTGTGAGAGGTAACAGGGTCAAGAATACAGGCCATACATCTTGTGGGACAAGATAAAGAATATGCTGATTTCAACATTTTTTAAGAGTCTGACTAGAGAAAATTCCACATGTTAATGAGTGTGTAAAATTCCACACGTTAATGAGTGTGTATGTGGACGATGCATTAAATCCTGGAACAGACTTAAAAGCAGACCGATACATCAGAGAGAGTGTTGTGAGCAAACCCAGCCCCGAGTGTGGAAGTTGGAAGGTCTAGCCTTCTTCCTCATACCTGGGTTCCCCAGAATCATTCTCTTCCTCTTCTTCCTCACTTCCGCTGTATTCATACTCAGTCTCATCTGGAGAAAGACCACAGAATGTCAGTGTAGAGCAGGGTTTCTTAACCCGTCGGTCACGACCCCTGTGCGGAGGCGAATAACCCTAAGACAGTCATAAGACACAGATATTTACGTGACGATTG
The DNA here is from genome assembly GCA_902729485.2 of Mus minutoides. Taxonomy (NCBI): domain Eukaryota; kingdom Metazoa; phylum Chordata; class Mammalia; order Rodentia; family Muridae; genus Mus; species Mus minutoides. Next base: position 1,061,405 of record LR749991.1, on the reverse strand, counting down.
GCAACAGTAGCAAAATTACAATTATGAGGCAGCAATGCGATAATTTGATGATTAGGGGTCAGCACAACACATGGGACTGTATTAAAGGGTCGCAGCTTCAGGTAGGTTGAGAACCATTCTTGTAGACCATGGTGTTGCTGCCCAGAGAGGACCCCATCCCCTTTAACTACTTCCATGAGCCACAGAACCAAACTGTGGTCAATGGACCACATATGTAGCAGCAATCCCATAAGACAATGGCACTGAAATTCTCATTGCCTACTGACACTGAAGCTATGCATAACTGGCCAGTCTGTGGCAGTGCTGGTGTGAGCCAGCACATGATAGTACACTACACAGAAGCATGCACAACATGGTTCTCTCTCTCTCTCTCTCTCTCTCTCTCTCTCT
>LR749991.1:1023751-1060915 GCA_902729485.2 Mus minutoides | reverse complement strand
TTCTCTTTCAACTTTTGCCTGTACAGCCTTAAAATAAGGCTCTTTCTAGAACATGGGTGATAAGATAAGGATATATATATATATATCTATATATATATATATATATATATATATATTTATCATATAAATATAATTGGTAAATATGATTGACTCACAGGAACATTCATTTAATTCATTTAATTCAGTAAAATAATGAACAAACTAATGTGTATTGAAATTGAATCTTTGCCTTAGCTGTGATCAAAGTACAACGAGCATCGAGCAGAAAGAAAGATCTCCCATAATCATGGATTGGCAGGATTAATATAGTCAAAATGGCAATCTTGCCAAAAGCAATCTACAGATTCAATGCAATCCCCATCAAAATTCCAACTCAATTCTTCACACAGTTAGAAAGGGCAATTTGCAAATTCATCTGAAATAACAAAAATCCTAGCATAGCAAAAAATGTTCTCAACAATAAAAAGAACCTCTGGTGGAATCACCATCCCTGACCTCAAACTGTACTGCAGAGCAATTGTGATAAAAGCTGCATGGTACTGGTAGAGTGACAGACAGGTAGATCAATGGAATAGAATCAAAGACCCAGAAATGAATCCACATACCTATGGTCACTTGATTTTTGACAAAGGAGCTAAAACCATCCAGTAGAAAGAAAACAGCATCTTTAACAAATGGTGCTGGCTCAACTGGTGCTTAGCATGTAGAAGAATGCAAATTGATCCATTCTTATCTCCTTGTACAAAGCTCAAGTCTAAGTGGATCAAGGATCTCCACAAAAAACCAGAGACAATGAAACTTATAGAGGAGAAAGTGGGGAAGAGCCTTGAAGATATGGGCACAGGGGAAAGATTCCTGAACAGAAGACCAATGGCTTGTGCTGTAAGATCAAGAATCGACAAATAGGACCTCATAAAATCGCAAAGCTTCTGTAAGGCAAAGGACACTGTCAATAAGACCAAAAGGCAAACAACAGATTGGGAAAAGATCTTTACCAATCCTAAATCTCAGAGGGGGATAATATCCAATATATATAAAAAACTCAGGAAGTTGGACTCCAGAAAACCAAACAACCCTATTAAAAATGGGATACAGAGCTAAACAAATAATTCTCAACTGAGGAATACAGAATGGCTGAGAAGCACCTAAAGAAATGTTCAACACCTTAATCATCAGGGAAATTCAAATAAAACAACCCTGAGATTCTACCTCACACCAGTCAGAATGGCTAAGATGAAAAACTCAGGTGACAGCAGATGCTGGTGAGGATGTGAAGAAAGAGGAACACTCCTCCATTGCTGGTGGGGCTGCAAGCTGGTACAAGCACTGGAAATTAGCTTGGTGGTTCCTCAGAAAATTGGACATAGTACTACCGGAAGATCAAGCAATACCTCTCCTGGGCATATACTCAGAAATTTTCCAACTTATAATAAGGTCACATGCTCCACTATGTTCATAGCAGCCTTATTTATAATAGCCAGAAGCTGGAAAGAACCCAGCTGTCCCTGGACAGAGGAATGGATATAGAAAATGTGGCATATTTACACAATGGAGTACTACTCAGCTATTAAAAACAATGAATTTATGAAATTCTTAGACAAATGGATGGATCTGGAGGACATCATCTTGAGTAAGGTAACCCAATCACAAAAGAACACACATGATATGCACTCACTAATAAGTGAATATTAGCCCAGAAGGTCAGAACCCTTCTTAGAAGTGGGAACAAAATACCCATGGAAGGAGTTACAGAGACAAAGTTCAGAACAGAGACTGAAGGGACAACCATCCAGAGACTGCTCCACTTGGAGATCCATCCCATAAACAACCACCAAACCCAGACACTATGGCAGATGCCAACAAGAGCCTGCTGATAGGAGCCTCCTATAGGAAATAGCTGTCTCCTGAGGGGCTCTGACCGTGTCTAAAAATACAGAAGTGGATGCTCACAATCATCCATTGGATGGAGCACAAGACCACCAATGAAGGAGCTAGAGAAAGTACCCAAGGAGCTGAAGTGGCCTGAAGCCCCATAGGAGGAACATTAATGTGAACTAACCAGTACCCCCAGAGCTCCTTGGAACTAAACCACCAATTAAAGAAAACACATGGAACTTATGGCTCTAGCTGTATTTGTAGCAGAGGATTGCCTAGACGGTCATCAATGGGAGGATAGGCCCTAGGTTCTGTGAAGGTTCTATGCCCTAGTATAGGGTAATTCCAAGACTGGTAATAGGAATGTATGGGTTGGGGAGCACGGTTAGGAGGAGGGGATAGGGGATTTTCAGAGGAGAAACTAGGAAAGGGGATAACATTTGAAATGTAAATCAAGAAAATATCTAATAAAAAAAACAAAACAAAACAAAATACAATGAGCAAGACACATATGTGAGTATGATCATCATTTCCATGACTATAAAAAAAAATGAATGTTTGGAAGGCATTACACATGTAAGCAACTAGAGTTAGATATTTTAGATTTGTTATCTCATTTACTTTTGATAATAATCTAAGTAATCCTCTAAAATAAGGGAGGCAGTCGGACTATAAATGAGAATGTCTTCATATTAATAAAATGCCAATCTGGGATGCATATTTAGAATTCAGTATTGGACTGTTTCAGTGTGAAACCCAGTGTCTCCTCAACATGTTATATCCTGATTAGAAGCACACAGAAGGCAGTGGGAAGTGAGGGTAGGGAACAGCTACCTGCCCCTCCCCCACCCCTTGCTCAGAATGGGGAGGGAGCAGTGGTGGAGTGCTGGGGAGGTGAATGCAGGGGGTCTTGGAAAGCCAGTGACCCTTCTGCTGGCAGCAGCTGGAAGAGACAGGAAACTACATTGCAAACAATATGCCCCCATGTGAGGCCGGCAGTGTTTCATGCTCAAGAAAGGCAAGTTCTGAGAAGCTAAGGTATCTGGATGTTGGGGAAGCAGATGGTGAGACCAAGATACCAAAGGTACAGTGACTCCCAGATCCTTAAATGTGCCGTGCTGAGGACTTTTCTGTAGGGATGAGAAGTCCTTAGAGAAGTTTTGAAGTAAAAGAAGATGTCACAAGACTGTCCTTACTGCTTACTAATTACTACCTGAAGAAATTTGTGTAGCCCTTCAACAGGACTGAAATTGCAATTTTGCTATTCACCATTAGGAGGCAGTATTCACACTGGAAAAAAAAAACAGATTGGCTAACTACCTATATTTTGATATCAGAGAATAAAGGAAGCCAAAGCGTGATGAGTTCAGGTGCGTTCTGTAAAATCACAGGGAGCCTCGGTTTAGATGAGCACGGACTTCTCGGGCTACCTATTTATAACTAATGTTTTCAGCAAGTGTAAAGAATCGGTAGTACAGTATCAATAACTCATACCGAAACAATGTGTTCTCAAAATAGAAGAACAGAGAGTTCAAAATACCATGCAGAAGTTTTACCTCATGAAGGCTGTTGTTGTAGATGAAAGAAGCACAGAAATATTCAAATTGCTTCAATTTTCTAAAGAAGAACTTTAACTTGTCAGTCTCCTCGATGTTAATATTTTACCAGAACCGACTTGATTGTGTTTGTACTACAGGATTAAGTCAGTAGTTGACAATATATCTTAAGGAAAATTATCGGATCAAAAATCAAAAGATACTAAAAAATAAAACTCTTCAGCTTTATCAAAATCTAGTCCTGCAAAGATGTCCATCAAAGGGGGCATGGTTGGAGGGAAGGGAGGCTGGAGGCTGGAGAGGTGGCTGCGTGGTGAAGAGCGCCTGCTAGAGTACCAGGATTGATGCCTGCCTCACAACCATCTAAGTGTAGTTCCAGGGGATCTGATGCCTTCTTTCAGCCTCTGTGGTTACCATACACACAAGTGGCTCATATACATACATGAAGGCAGATCATGCATACATAAAAATAAAATACATCTTTTGCAAAAGAATATACATGTTTGTATGTATGTATGTATGTATGTATGTATGTATGTATGTATGTATGTGACAGGGCCTGAAGAGATGGCTCAGCAGTTATGAGCATGTGCTGCACTTGCAGGAGACCTGGATTTGGTTCCAAGCACCTGCATTGGATAGTTCATAACCACGCACAAGTCCAGTTCCAGGACATCTGATGCCCTCTACTGGCCTCCAAGCACATCGCATGCATATGTTGCTCACAAACTCGAGCAGGGATAGACACATCCATACAAACAAAATACATCCACACATAACAAAATAAACCAATAGATGTTATAAAGATATGAGCGATCAAATTGAGTCATTTATTCAGCTTGAACAAATGGAAAGAGCGCTTGTCTAACCAAGACAAGCTCTGGGGACAGACACCAATAGGATCAGAACGTGGCTATGGTGGATTCAAGCCACAATAGCAATCCTGCTCCCTTTCACTTAGACGTAGCTCTTGCATGCACGTCTTACCAAGAACTCTGCTCTGCCACACTCTAGAGAATGAGAATATTAAAAGTAGCCTTCCTGTGACCATGGTGTGACAATTTCTATGCTACATTTCAGTACTTGTAGCTCCCAAACCTGAAAACAATGTAAAACATAATTTTTTCCCAATTTTTATCCATGGGTCATGAGTCCTCAGAAACTCCCCCTGAATAGTTCCAAAAAGTGATGGGTCAATAAAGAACGAACTAAGTATGTATCAGTGTTTAAGTGTGTATCAGGTACAGTATTAAGCATTTTACATATATTATCTTTAGTGTTTGCAATGATGCCAAGCAAGAAGCTATATCGTTGTGGTTCCCAGCCATAATTGAGTGATGAGAAAACTGGGGTAGGTTTTGCATAATTTATAAGGGGTACAGTTAGAATATGAACCCAGAATCTGAACATCAATGCACTAGGAACATTTAACCTATTCATTATACCTATAGTATAATAAAATTCCCCTTTAAAGAAATAGGTATTTAATGGTTGTATATTTGGCATACTGTTCTCGAATTCTGTTTTGAATACTTCACCCCATGGCATGGTCCAGCCCTACAATAACAAGGAGCAGTTGAAAGTCAGAGGTTTCCCAGCTCTTTGGGACCTCATGACTATCTTACCCCTGTCCCCTCACAACTGGAGGTAGAGGCCTCATAACCTCCCATTCTGACTCTCCTCTAACTGGACTCGTTGGGAGTCCTTGAAATTGGCCAATAAAAAAGGGACCCTTTGAAGATACTTCCTCCTTCCTTGATCTTCTCACCACGTTACTTGTCCATTCAGTCTATTTACCACCCACCTTCAAGTCTCAGCCCACACAAGTTGATGTGTTATTACAAAGTCAAAGAAAGAAAAGGCACACTTCCTCCTGAGTTGTCTGCTACCTTCCACTGCCCTGGAGTGGGGAGTGAGGAGGTTGGAGCAGAGAGAAGCAAGAAGAACACACAGCCACCCTAGTCTCTGGTCAGCTCTGTTTCCCCTCACCACACTGTCATTCTATCCTGAAACTACCTCTCCCTCCTACTGCCCTCTGCTCCCCACCCAGTGAGTTCTTTTCCTTCCTAATCCTCCTTTTCACGCCCCAACTTCCCCTTCCTCCCCACCTTATGCTCATCTGACCATAAGCCCTGCTGCTGCAGACATGCAAGCTTTCACTTAAGTCAGGAACAAGGAGGATTGTAAGCCTCCATTCCAACAGCTTGGGCACAGTCCCAATGTGTCACATCTGTGCTCCCGAGCTTTCCACGACACAGGGAAGAGTGCACAGGAGAGGAATGTGTGCATCTATAAAGTGAGGACTTGCATTCAGGGACCTTCAGATTGAACTCTGATGCCACACTGCTAGCTTGGCCACCCAGGGGTCTTTTTGTATCTACTAACGCTGTAAGAAATTCTTTTCTGACTTCTAAACAACAGAATCAAGTCTTGGAGCATAGAAACTTCAATTCTGAAGACTGTCAATGCAGGGAAATGCCAACCAGATGATGTCTTTAGGTTGTCTGACATGTGTAGATGTCACTCTTTGGAGCATGAATATTCATTTGAATTAAGAGAAGTCACTTGTCATCTAAAGGGCTTCATAGTATCACCCATCATGGCTTTGTTTGATGCCTAAAAGAAATATGGCTCACAGGCCGAATGTTTCCAAGGAGATTTGCCTTCGGTGGTAATTTCTTTTCACTAATACCCAAGGCTCTGACCTAACAGGCAGATTTCACACGAAAGAATAATGCAGCCTATGAGAAATCTCCAGTCACCCCCAAACATACCAAGAGTCCACAGTGAACTTGCCTTTTGTTTCTTGCTCTGAAATACAAATGGGCAACTAACCTTTTTCTCCTCGCTTCTTCTTTGTTCGATCAATGTGGTCCTTCAGCTGGATGCGGACCTGCCTCTCATTAGGTTGGTCTCGTATGAATGGATGCTTCATCAACTGCTCTGTGGCTGGCCGCTGGCTGTGATTCTTTACCAAGCAGCTCTCGATAAATGACTGGAATTTTTTTGACCTGCCAGACAAAATAGATGAAATTCACTGATAGAATGCTAACCTGAAAGAAAAGCAAATATACCTTTTGAAATGTTACCTGAGAGAGAGAGAGAGAGAGAGAGAGAGAGAGAGAGAGAGAGAGAGAGAGAGAGAGAGAGAGAGAGAGAGAGAGAGAGAGAGAGAGAGAGAGAGAGAGAGAGAGAGAGAGAGAGAGAGAGATATCCATCTGATGAGCACAGGGAATCATCAAATCACAGATCATCTCTCAGTCTATCAGCACAGTGAAGTTCGAGGGTGTCACCACCATTGACATGGACATATGATAACATACGGTAGTTATATACATGGAAACATTTTCATACTGGAGCACAAGCTTGCACAGAAGGAACCGAGAGGGCAATGACCTGTGAAGGGAAGCAGACAGGCAAGCACTCTAGAATGAGGGAGCTGAGGCTTTACAGACTCGGGAGGGCCACATTCTCAGTGTGAAGAGGGTGATTCAGACGGGTACCGAGTCAGTCTAGTCAGGGAGTGGGAGTACTATACACCAGGGAACACTAAGGTGAGCAGCATGAAACACCAGCCAGAGTGTGGAAAACTGAGGAAGGAGGGGTGAGCCAGCTGCCTCATGGGAATGAACAAGATTCTCACACTATAAAAAGAACACAGATCGGAGCAATTCTGTTTGTTTTGTTTTGTTTTGTTTTGTTTTGTTTTGTTTTCTCTGTGTAACAGTCTTGGCTGTTCTGGAACTCTCTTTGTAGACCAGGCTGGCCTTGAACTCAGAGATCTGCTTGCCTCTGCTTCCTAAATACTGGGATTAAAAGCGCGCATCACCACACCTGCCTGGGACAAATGTTTAAATAGCAACCTTACAGTTGCTTCTGAATTCTGTTTTCTAGTCGATGAGGGAAGGATGGTTGGGTCTTTTGGTCACCAACCTAAGGACTTGGAGATTTAACTGTGGCATTCTAGTTCCTACACTTAACTAACCCCCACTCCCAATTTTTTTCTAGATAAAGCCTATGCTAAAGTGTCCTGGAAGCTGGGAAGCCCTGGAGGCAGACATCACAGCAGCCAGGGCAGGCAGGGCCACAGTGCAGCAGCAGTTACCGTGGACTTTAACCTGGATTTATGGATGGAGTATGTGTGTCCTTGCTGAAAGTTCCAAGGAGCTATCCAGAGTTGGAAGTAATTAACTTCCCAGCTTCCCAGTGTGTGTGCTTTTCCAAGGCTCACCATAAACATCTCAGTGATTCTCCCCCAAGATCTCAGTGGAACCCTAGACAACTGAGCTCCTCGTCTACTCTGAAGGGAGACAGGTTTTGCTCTTTGTTGCCCTCTTGTGGCTGTACTATGGATTTCCCCCCATCCATCCACCTCCAAGAGAAGACTTTCTCATATTCCCTGACAGGAGCATTTCCCAGAAACGTATGTATTTCAGGCTTGAGAAGTATCTTCATCACATAGAATACCATGAGCGGCATGTCTTCCAGCATCCAAGTTCAGGAAAGGGTTGGGAAGAAGGCTCAGCAGGTAAGGTCATGTACAAATCCGACAACCTGGGTTCAATCCCAGACCCAAGTCAGAAGGCTGTGGGACTGTTAGCAGCTGTTATCCTAGTCCCCAAAGGGAGACTTAAGGAAGTCTGGAGGCTCAGGGACAGCTATCTTGGAGTACATAGCAAGGCAGAAGCATCAAGAGAGACCCTGCATTGACAAGATAGAAGGAGAGAACCAACTCCTGACAGTTGTCCTCTGATCTCTATGTATGCACCGTAACATTTGCTTGACTGCACACACACATACACACACACACATAGACACACAAACACAGACAGACACAGACACACACACAGGCAGACAGACACAGAGAGAGAATAAATAAATAGTTAATATATATCATATGTGTTCATAAAATAATGCAAGGAGTAGTATGACTCTCTTTCCCAAATCAATCAACTAAAAAGATAAAGGTGGGAAAAATGACTCATCTAAGGAATGAACTGGAAACTATATGACAGGAACCTCAAAACAACATCAGCAAACCTGGCAAAGGCCACGTGGCTGCTCTGGGTAAGAAAATCAGCATCAAAACGATGAAAACCAGACTAATTTAAGACAGCTCTAAAATATTCACAGGGAACGAGACGCGAGTTCTCTCTCACTGGCGGCCAGGAGGAAGTGCTTATTTTTTATTGTAAAGTGCTCCACTATTAATTAGAGGGTGATAAATAAAAGCAGTCACATCCAATTTGAAAACTGAGATCCAGACCTCAATAGACTGTGCATTCGTTTTTCAAACACTGACATCTAAAAACAAAACAACCAAAAAAAAAAAAAAGCCAGAAAAACCTCCAGCAGCTGTATGGGCAGAACAGTGCTCCAGCAGTGTTCCATTAAAAGAACCGGCTAGGAGAGCTCCCTTTTCAGAGCTCTGCTGGAGGGAAGGACCTCAGTCCAAAGGACAGAGATAAGGCACAGAGCTTGCAGAGCCGTAACAAGCCGCGATCCTTTTTATAGGCCTCATTGTTGTTCACGTAAAACACACCCTCAAGTCTAGTGTGTTGGCACATTCCCGTATTCCTAGCAACTTGGAAGGTTGAGGCAGGAGGATCATTGTGAGTTTGAGGCTATAAGTTATATAGTGAATTTGGGGACAACCTGGACTTCATAGCAGGGCCCCATCTCCACCAAAAATGACCCCAAAACAAAACTCCCATGTCTTTAAAGAAGTGTTCAATTTATTTTCTAAGTTGCTGTGACCAAGGAATCAATATGTTTAATTGCACATTTAATTACAAGTGAAAGAACTTCATGGAAGTTGAATACCTGTTTGCTCAGTATTTCGGTGGGTTAAAAGTAAATTTGTGGTACTGCTGGTAACTTAGCTTTGTCTCTTAGAATACATAAAGATAACAACTTCCAGGAAGGTTATCAATATAGCTTATGTTTGATGCTCATAGTCTGAGGGGATGACAGAGTCACCCTGGTTACACAGTGAAGTTGGTTACTTTAGCCATTGTGATCAGGGGGGATGGATGCTTTGGGTAGACATCATATCGCTATAGGTAATTTTGGCATTGAAAATCTCTTTTAGTTTTCACAACTACCCCCTTTCTCTGACTTGGGCTTCATCGCTTGTGTGGCTCAGGGCAAATGACTTCTCTGCGTCCACTTCCATGGCTACAAATATAGATGTCCACAGAGCATACATTAAAACACTGCTGTATCAATTAAACATGTTAATTCGTTTTAAATACCTCTTGTGATTAGTGCTGGCATGACCCTGGGGACACCTGACCATTCTCTGACCATCACTAGATTCGAGGAAGAAAAAATCCTTTCCTAAGGATTGTGACCTGGAAATCAAACATGGCTCTCCCTGCGTACTTCTGTTAAATAAAATGGGCACCACTGAGCACTGTTCAGTGGCAGGGTTGGAAAGATGACTTTATCATTGTGGGAACATCACAGAACCTATCTGCTCAGGCCAAGATGGCTGCAGAGGTACCAGGTGGTCCAGTCTTAAGGCATCACTGTCGTACATGGAGTCCATTGCTAACCAGAATTTTATTATGTAGCAGGTGACTGCATGACATTGTTTAAAGGGATTGCTGTAGATGGATTTGGGGAAGCTGAACAGAACATGTTAATTTAAAATACTCATGCTCCAGTTTGGATTTTGATTTTGGTGAAGTGTACAATCACAGTACAAACTAGCCAGTTCAATGTAGCTCAAATATTTTGTAACATCTACTTTATATCATCATTATTTTCATTTGGCGTGCGCGCGCATGCACACACACACACACACACACACACACACACACACACACATGCCACATACAGCCCTACAGCCTTACCTTTGTCCTATCTCTCTCTCACACACACACACACACACACACACACACACACACACACACACATGCCACATACAGACCTATAGCCTTACCTTTGTCCTATCTCAAAATTAAGGTGCCTGACAGCAGACATGAATCTCTAAAAATTAGTCGGAGTTGGGGGGTAGGGTGTGTGCTGGCTAGATTTTTTGTCAACTTGACACAATCCCATGTCATCTAGGGACACCTCTCTGTCGTTGAGAAAAATGCCTCTATGAGACTGGCTTTCAGGCAAGTCTTTGGGGGAATTTTCTTGTTTAGTGATTGATGTGGAAGGACCCAGCTCACTGTGGGCACTGAGAACCTGTAGCAAGAGCTTTGAAAGGTAAGGCAGTGACTGGCAGAGTAAGATTCTCTTCAAGGAGCCCCAAAAGCCATTGAGTAGTGCGTGATGTGAAGCCTCATTTGTAAGGGAGAACTCAGTATATTAGATTATGCTGGGATTATGGGATAGCCACTGAATAAAGTTATAGGTACGGAGTGGAGCCATTCTAAGGGAGGCTATGTGTGCCTTGGGCAGAGTAGGAGAGGCACGGCTGGCGGAGACCAGATGACACCACCAGGAGCCTTGTATGCTTGACACGTACCTCAGGATTTTGTGTTTCCCTTGCCAAGCTCAGGTCTTACAGTCTCCTTATCTATCCCTCTCTCTTGGAATGAGAATGTTTATTTTGTGTTACTTCATATTGGAAATATGTGAGCTGGGTTTTAATTTTACAGGTCTTAAAGTTAAGAGATGCCTTGAGAATCGCAAAGGCTTTGGGCCTTTAAGGAACAGGATATGGAACTGTTAAGATTCAGGAGACTCATATAGAGGAGGTAAAGGCACTTTGCATCATGAGATGATCATGTGCCTTTGGGGTCCAGAGGTGTAGCTTTATAGTTTAAAGTGATATTTTTTGAGGGTCAAGGTGATAAGGAGTGGGCATATGGTGGCTAGTCTTCATTGTTAGTTTGACTGGGTTTAGAATTACCTAAGAGACACACCTGGGAGGATGCCAGTAAGTGAATGAGCAGGCTTTAGGTTCTATTTAGGAGGGATGCTCCATCCCCCATGTGTGCAGCCCCATGCAGGGCTTGGAGTATCTGGATAAAAGGAAAGAGGATGAAAACAGCTGAATATCAGCATTCATATCTCTCTCTCTCTCTCTCTCTCTCTCTCTCTCTCTCTCTCTCTCTCTCTGTTCTTGATTGTGCACACAGTATGACCCCTGCCTTAGTTCCTCTTCCACGATGGGCTGTATCCCCTCTTTAACTGTGACCTAAAGGAAATCATGCTCTCTGAACTTGATCTTGTCAGGTATTTGTTATAGAAATGATAAAGTAGTCAATGTAGCCCATGAGGTGACACATGCCTGTGGATGGCCAGCTTTTTCTTCTGTGGAAAGGCTTAAAATACCTCCCCGGGGCAGTGACGGGAGAGGAAGGGACGGGAAGTGAGGCCTACGGTAGACAGTAACCCCCACCCCAGAAGCCTGGCACATTACAAGCAGAAATCTGGCAGGCAGCAAGCTTTGCAGAGTCACTGTTGCTTCCAGGGGAAGGAACGGAGCTGCCTCCTCTCTCTGGGAGTCAGATCCAGGGAGGAAAGGAGAGAAAGATCTCAGAAGAGTGAGGAGGGGCCCTCCTGGGCTCTGTCACCACATGCTATATGGTGCCCAATGAAAGGCTGTTGCTGGGGAGAGAACATGCATTTCTCTTACCACAGTGACCCTCTGAGAGGAAGGAGAGCAGGGAAGGCTTTGCTTCCCGGTTACCAATAGCAACTCACACTCCCCTTGCAGGTCTGGCAACTGAGAGACTGTCATTGCTTGTGGCTTTTCTGTTTCCTTCCCCTCTGTGTGCCTTTCCTCTGTTGAGCCAGGGTTGCCATGTCATTACCAGCTGATTGGTACTAATTAAGCCTGCTCTATGTGGTGGGTGGTGTCTGTGGGTGGGAAACAGGAGGATGCCAGTCAAGGGCCTGAGCCTTAAGTCATAGGAAAAGGGACAAACAATTTGTTCCCGTTTACTTGAATTATCCAGGGCTTGTGCCTATAAAATCACAGGAGGTCACAGGCTGGTAGGGATTGACTCCAACGCTAGAGGAGATGTAAGAATGTATCAGGAGGCCACGCCACTTCTGCAGTAGAGGAGGAGGGGAGCATCATATAACAAAGCATAAAGACCCCCAATATAAGTACACAGAGAAGTGACAGGCAGCATTTGGCCTAACCTGAGGACAACATTTCCAAGCCTCACCTGGTTGCTCACCATCCACACTCCTGTCTTACCCCGCTCTCAGGGAGTACCAAGTAGTAGCTCTCTTTAGAACAAGTCACCCTTTTGTCAGGGAAAGTTTATTAAGAACAAAGGGTGTACTCCTGTCCCCAAATAGAAAGCCAGCATGTCTTGTCTCAAATAGAAAGGGACTGAAAAAAACCCCACAAAGAACCACAATTGCTCAGGCCAGAAACATCACAAGGACCATTAGCAGGTCTGTGTGGGCGCGCAGGGAGCCACCGTCCTGAGGAATAGAATGGGCTGACTCTAAATCATCACCTTTTCCGAAGAAATGTGCCGTGCAGCCAGGCGAGCACACCCCTGCAGGCATAAATCACATCATTTTCGTGCCATTACTTGGGCTCCATTTTGGCTAATAGCTCCTTGCCTTGAGGATAGGGTTAACAAGCTGCTGTACAGACAGCAGGTAGCCAAGCCGCAAGTCCAAGATCAATGGTGGCATACAGCTTGGCATCACCTACCAAACTGTGGCATGCATTTTGAAAAGTATCTAGCCAGAAGGACCTAGGGATCAGGGGTAACTCAAAAGAAGATCTCAGAGAGAGGCTGGGTGGATGGTGTGGTTGCTACAGTGCTTGTCATTCAAGCACGAGGACTGAGTTCAGAACCCTAGCACTCCTGTAGAAAGCCATGTGTGCTAGCATGTGCCTGTAATCCTATGGAGGATTGCTGGGGCTCTGGTATAATAAAACACCTTGTCTATCAAACTAAGGTAGAAAAGCAAGCAACCATGAAAGATAACGGAGGTCAGCCCAAGACATCTACATACAAGCACATGTGTGTTCACCAGCAGACACATGTCTGTACATACACGCAAAAATGAAAGACGACAGGAAAGCTGCGCCCTCAGACCTTAAAAGCACCGGGGAGCAAACTCACCACTTCTTAGACTTGAGCCGAGGTGCAGGGTTCCGCGGGATGAGGAAGAGGGCTCTCATGGGATGCATGTCACAGAGGGCTGCAGGAGACCAAAAACAAGGACCAGACCCAGTCAGAGGCCACCACACTACCATCCTGGCTGTACACAAAGTACACACATGACCATAAGGCTCTTGGGAGCAAGGGGTCAGGACCTCAAAGCTTCCAACTGGCAGACAATCAAAGAGCTGATGTCTAATTAGATGGATCTCATAAAACACACATTTCAAACAGATATTAACATCCCTCGGGGTCACACCTTTACTTCATAAGGAAAACAAGTCACGGGGTCAACAACTAGCCACCTGTCATTCAAAATAAACACCATCAGGTGACAGTTATGATTTTCGTGACTGGGGTAATTTTTTTTTTTAACAAAATTCTAAGCCACAATATAACTGGTATCTGAACATCCAAAGTCAGTCAGTGTCTTCCCCAACTGGAGGCTCATACAGGCACTGCTAACTATGCAAATTTTTAGACTTTTTGGTTCTTTGCCAGAACACCATTCTGTTTCCAAATGTCCCTGGTAGCTTTTCAGGGTACAAGATGTGCTTTGTTTTTAAATCCTCTGGCCCCAGGATGATGGGAGAATGAAGTCAGCTTATAGACATAATGTGATCTTTTATCATGGACATGCTCTATATTCTTATTTCAATCAACATATATTAGCTTACTTTCTCATAGTGAGAATACAGGTTTTTTCCTTCTCTTCTATACCAAGATTGAGAATATATGCTTCCTCAATGCCAGAGGATTCTGTGGGCAGAGTTTATTTATAGTCCTGTCTACCACTAGGGATGATAACACAGTTTTAAGACTGTGGTATCCAATTTTTCTGACTCACAAATGTCATTGTGAACAAAGGCAATCTTGTCAACAAACACTCCCAGGCAATCATGTTGCAGATGGATTCAAGGAACTTAGATCCTCGTGACAGCAGTGACGTGAGGGTGAAGGGACTTTTCAGTCCTGGTCCTGGGAGCAGTGGCTGAACAAGTGTGACAGGGTGGGGAACACAAGCAAGCACGTGACTGGGCCAGTTCCTGTGTAAAGGGAGGTAGAAAAGTTGCTGGGAAAGGTTCTCTATCACTACGCAATTCTAGCCCTGGGTGGGGGAGGGAGGGTCTAGACTGTCCTGTACTCCAGGCACAGTCAGCCTGGGTGTTGCTTGAATCACAGCTGCCTGAAAAGTGAATCCTTGTCTGTCAGGAAAGGGCGTGCCTTGCTGTCTTTGCTGTGGTTGACATGGATGGGGAAAGGAAGGCTCCTTCATGGGGTTTGGGAGGTCTAGTCGAAGTCTCCCAGGCCACCGCTGCAGCAACCAGAGGTGTTCTTCAGTGCTAACACAGAAAGTCCCAGGGAACGTAGGAAGTTCTCAAGGTTGCCAGTGTCTGGGACACGGCTCCAATAGGGCATGGATATCTAATGCTCCAAATGTTTGTATTTTCAGAAGAGGGGCAGCCTCTGACTTCAGGGACTTGTGAAAGCTGCACGTGGGGAATTCAGCTTTGGAGTTTTGGTCTGAGGAGCTGACCTGGTCTGTGGGAGTGTCTGTGGTGCCTGTGTGAGAGGCCTCCAGCATGAGCCACACAGTAAGTGGGCAAGACAAAACGCCTCCTCCAGTGTCTGCGCTCTTCCTTCCTAGCAAAACACAGATAGCACACTGCTCGGCAAGGAACAGATTCCTGGTTGATTTAAATTGCCTCTGCTTTCTAAATATGCCACATCAGACCCATGCCGGGCTCAGCGTAGCAGAAGTAGGCCAACCGCAGCCCTGGCAAGGAGCCTGCAGGACCTGCAGAACCAACCAGCAGCACATTTTTCCCCCAGAGGAAGGAACTTACGGGGGGCACCTTCTGCCATCTCAATGGCGGTGATTCCCAAAGACCACAAGTCACTCTGCAAAACAAGAAAGCACAGTTACACACATAAATTCAATCAACAGAGGACAATTTGGTTAAACCTGGTAATTACTTCGGAACAGCCTGTGGGGAAGTCAATCCATTGTCTTTACAAACCTATTTCTCCATCAATTCTCATCATATGTATTTTCCTGGTGCCTGTCTGGCAAATGGTATGTTTCCAATAAATGTATGGAAAGAAATATAAGGTTTAAAAAACTTTATACTTTATTACTGAGATTTATATGTCAGTCAAACCATGTGAAATTTTGTTCTTTTCAATTTTTTTTTAACTCCTGTAAAATAGTGGATTTCATGCTGCTGTCAGAACATCTGCTTAGCATGGACCTTCCTCCTGGCTCTCTTCCATTATCCACCTCTTCTCCTTCCATTCTCTAAATAGTCCCCCTTTTCTATTTTTCTATCGTATATGCAGCTTTTCTTTTAATGCTTTTAATGAACTATAGTTGTTACATAGTAAATGGCACACATATGAAGTATATTGTTTGATGAGCTAGGTCATGCGTGTGACCCCATCACCACCACGGCAGCAAACATCACACCTCCAGAAGACGGCACTCTTCCCCCTGAAGCTTCCCCCCTCTTTCCCATCCCTTGTTCTACTGTCTAGGTGACTTACCCACCTGTTCTCTGTCACTGTAGATTGATTTCATCTTCCAAATCTTATAGAGAAGAAATGTAACAGTAGGTGCCTCTCGGGTCTGGTTCGTATCGCTAATCAGAGAGTTCCCGAAGGCCCCCTCTCTGGTACCATATCTTGGCGCTTCATGCCCTCTTGTTGTTTAGTAGTATTCTACTGAGTGATGCACTGGAGTTTGACCTCACTTGCTGACAGGCATTTGGAGTGTCTCCAGGTTGAGCTATTCTCTATGAAATGTCTGGGTCTTAGGTATAAGCTTTTATGCCTTCTGAAGAAATACCAGCAGGTAGAGCTGGCAGACGATTTAGGGGGTATTAGTCACATCTACTTGTGTTTAATGAAGAACAACATGTGTTTTACTGTGGCATGATGACAATAGGGTGTACATGGACATTTCAGTGTGGGCAACCACATGGTCTCCAACTTGTTTACAAACTGCCAATGGGAAATATCTCTTTAAGTTATAACCTGCCTTCTTAGATTTGGACTGACTTTCAAGCTCTAATCTGAGTTTTCCAGTCCAGTGTTCCCCACTTTACCGGAAGGAATCTCCATGTCTAATAGCATGCATGTTTCCCCACACTCTCTCCAGGTGAGGTGATTGTAAGTATGGCATGGCTGGAGTCACCAGGACAAGAGCAAAGCTGGTGAGATGAGCTCAGAAGTTGCTCGTTGTTCCCATGTCTCAGTGGATGGGTAAGAAAACCTAATGTGGGCCTGACTCTCTGACCTGTACCCTGGTGTCATTAACCACCACACTCCAAGCATCTTGGGAGTTTCATGCACATCATTCAGTCCTTCCTGTAATCACACTCACATTACAGATATCAAAGTGAAGCTTCCTCACTCTTCCCACCAAGCAAATGTTCAGGGCACAAGAAGCATGAGGGGTGGGGTGGGGGAGGCGCGAGATGGGGTGTGGGGGAGGGTCAAAAGGCATAATTGGAAGGGAGCCATGGTATAGATGCTGAGTCATTCGCTAGACCTGAATTGCTCAGTAGCCTGTGAATGACAGCCAGGCCTGTTCAGTATTAGAGCAGGGTTCCTTACAATATACAAAGGGATATCCAGGGTGCCCAGGATCTCCCACAGAGCACAATCACTTTATATCTCATAGCAATGGAGAGAGTAAGGTACTGTGCTTAGATGCCAAGTCACAACTCTTGTCCTCTCTCTGTTCTCTCTCTGGATTTCTTCTGAAGTTCCATAGGACACAATCCCACTGGTGTATGTACCTCCAAGCACGTGGTGACTGTTCCTTGAGTCTCCTGGTCTTGTTTGGTGAGCTCCAGGCCCATCTGTTCCGATTGGCTCAGGAATGAAACCCAACAAAGATGAGAAAGCCCCTCTCTAGTCTGGGCTTTATGGGTTGGCAGAGAAAGATAGTTGATGAGAACACCAAGTCACTCCCTGTGTGGGAGTGGCTAGGCACCAAACAGGGAGAAAAGTCTGGAAACTGAGGGTCATCATAAAAGGTCCCTGAAGTACTTGATAATACTCCACTGTCCTCATGACTTGATAGTTCCTCTGGCAGTTTCCCTGGTAGCCCACTGACAGAGGGTTTCTGTAGCATGAAGGAAGAGTCGGGCTTTCAGCTGCCAGCTGACAGGGCAGGAGTAGACTGAAATGGCCTTCAGGCCCAGTGAGCTTTGAGCTGGTGGGATAGTTCACACATTTGAAAGGAACTGATGGCCCCAAGCTGAGAGGGCTCCAGCCAGGCTTTAGACTGAGATAAAATAAAAAGCTCAGTGCAGCTAACTTCACTTCTGTCTCTGAGCTTCTGTACAAACTTCCCTACATAGAGGGGGAGGTGGTAAAGAGGGCAGATCCCAGGAGATGTACAAGTTGGCCCCTCCTGACTTCTCCTCTCCAAAGTCTGGATTCCAGCAGCTTCCTTCTCTTGTGCCAACCTTTTCCTCATGCTAGCCCCTCACATGGGTGACTCTCCTCACCATGCTCTCTGTTGACAGCATTCTGTGTTGTCATTACACCCTTTACGTCAACATATTCAAACCAGAGAGAGAGAGAGAGAGCAAGTGAGCGAATGAGAGAGAGAGAGAGAGAGAGAGAGAGAGAGAATACAAGAATGCAGAAGGGACAAGATAAGGCCTTGTGTCATAGATCTTCACTTTGTTCACTGAACAGTTCTGTCATGCGCCCACACGTCTCTAACCAGCAGAGACGGTGGGAATAAACTACACGGGACGCCAAGGTGGTTTCAAGCAGCTTGCCTTGGCAGGTTCTGCTTTACTCTGCTTCTCTCTCTCAGGTTTCACAGCTGCAGCCATTCACTCACTCACTCTGCTCTCTCCTGTGCTGGCTGTCTAATGCTGGTGCTGCTCTCCTCATCGGCTGCTCTCTGGCCTAATGCTGCTGGCGCTCTCCTATGCTGGCACTCTCTAACACTGGTCTGGTCTCCTCATCTGGTCTCTCTCTGCTATGCTGGTCTCTGGTCTCTGGCTCACCTCATCTGGGGCTGCCCTCAATTTATACTCCCATTCTCATGCCACCTCACACCACCCAATCATAGCCACACACATCCAAGGCAGCATGTAGGATTGGCTGATAGTATGGTATCACGAGATGTTGTGCTAATCTCTCCAACGAGTTACACGCGCTGTTTTTACTGCGCATGACTGAGACTGGGATAGACAAGTGAGGTCACGGGCTTAGCATAGAGCCAGGTGCCATCTTTGGCCCATGCAGCCACGCCCACTCCCCACACAGTTCTGGCACATAGTAGGCCCTTACTATAGACACGCTAAATAAACAAACAAGGAGAAGACACATGAGAGCAAAAAGCAAATGTTGGGGTCTGTTGTCGTCACAGATCTCCATGGCCTAGATTCTAGAGGAGCTCAGCTCAATGGATTAAACAGAGCTGGGTCTCTCTCCCAGGGCCTTCGCGGTTCCTTCTTTAATTATTATTACAGTGCTGGGTCTTGAGTACTCATCTTCAGGTCAGCAACCCATAAATAACTGTTCCTCATTCTCCCTTTGTCCACAGGTGACTGAGGTGTTAGAAAAATGAAGTTGCTGGGATGTCCCGAGCTTCCCATTGCTATGCTGATCTGCCTAGAGGAAATGTAGGTTGGTAGAGAGAACAGGTTTTCAAAGCAGAGAGAGCCAGATTCAGTTCCAGGTTTCTAATTTAGTGACTTGGAGAATGCTGCCCAGCTTAGCTTTTTCAATGGAACAGGAGGTGCTGGTGGCGTGCATGTTTTCAGGAACACTGCCTAGCACAAAATCTGTTGCACAGTGGGGCTCAAGCATATGGATTTTCTCTGCTCGCTCTCACTTCTGGGTGAGGGTTCCTTGGCCTGCCAGTTTGGTTGTCATGGTTACCCTCCATGCAGTTGTGGCAGACACCATTTGTCGGTTAACCTGAAGACACCTTTAACCCCCACTGCCACAGCTCCCCGCCATTTCAGAGTACCCCATAGCTGCTTCTCCTGGAACTCTGGCAGGGAGTTAGATTTGTGACCAGATCTACAGCCAATGAGACATACACAAACAGCCCTGGGAGCTTGTGCTTTTCCCAAAATAGGGAGCTAACACAGCTGCTGTCTTACAAACTCCTTTCAACTTCTTAATGCCTTGAATAAAAACATGGCGTCTGGAGTTACAACATCCATCTTGCTATCGGGGGCAACATGCCAACTACTGATGAATGATGCTGGGGAAGAAAGGTGGGAGGGAGGCAGAGCTTCTGAAGATAGATATCCATGCTCCTCACATCAGCTCTGGGCGGTATGACTCCAGATTTCCAGTGATGGGGTAAGGGTGATTCCAGCCAAAGATACTTGAAAATGATCATAAGTGTGTATGTATTTATATGTATGTATATGTTTGTGTGTATGTATATACATGTATAGGGATGTATATGTGTATACAAGCATGTGTGTATGTGTATGTTTGCATGCATGTATACATGTAGTATGTATATGTATGTATATGTATGTGTGTATGTGTGTGTGTGTGTGTGTGTGTGTGTGTGTGTGTACATTCACAGCAGTAGTAGAAGAGAAACACGAAGAGGTAGAGTTTGGCAATAGGGAATTCCTAGAACTGTACCACAGGAAGCAGGAATGGTTAGTAAAAAAGTGATGCCTCTCTTGATTAGCCTTCTTAAACACACACACACACACACACACACACACACACACACACACACACACACCAGTTAAAACCAAAAGCCCCATCATTCTATCCAAATAAGCTGTGCAGCCTTGTCTAGTCACATGACCAGGCTAGTCACATGACTATTGCTACTTGAAGTCTTTGTTTCACATTATTACCAGGATCATTTTGGACTAGAGTTATACTACTTTTACAAGAGGAAATATTTATGTTTTTAAATTCTTGTTCATATAAAGCCAAAGCTGCTTGTAATCTCTGCTTAACTGCCTGTGTTGGAAGCTGTAAATGTCCCTGACAGGCCCTGTTTAACCTTGAGATACATTACTGAATCCCAAAGACACTTCAGAACTTAAAGGAGAAAGTGCTCCCATTCCCACTGGCAAGGCCATGGCAGGAGGGGAGCAGGGAGGAAGAGGGGGAGGCAGGCCTTATGTTGACTCACCCTGGCTGGAGGTGAGAAATTCACTCTTTCCACAGCACTGGGCTGCCAGACCTGCAACATGACTAACAGCCCATTTCTTTCTCATTACAAACAGAACAGAGACAAATTCTAGTGCCTCTCAGAAGGTACAGCTTCCAGCTGGGTCCTGGAGACATTTGGCACACAGTAACTTGCACAAAACAAAAGGCATTCTTTCTGAACTGGGCTGCCCATCTGAGTGGAAGAAAAGTGTCACTAGGCTAAACTGCCACTCTGGATGAGGCACTAGCCAGGAGCCTGGTGTGCACCTCTGCAGCCACAGACTCTGAATGTCTTTAACACAGCTGGAAACACAGTGACAAGACCAAGCCAGCAAGAGCCAGGATTCCATTTCCTCAGCTGCAATGTGAAGAGAACACATAGTGTGCGGGGTTGATATAAGAATTCAATAAGTTGATATGCTCTAAGTGTCTAACAGACACATTTAACAAATAAGGAGCAGAAGGACTCTTGGGCTCAGTTATTATCAACTGGCAGCTCAGTCACCATGCATGTCCAAATGGAATACTATTTTATAGCTGGGAAGCACAGTAAAACCGTCCATGATCTGTGTACTTCTTATCAAGCTATTGTCTGTCTGTCTAAACCACCAAGCTACTCTTGCCTTGGGATACTTGGGCCCTCCCATTTGTTTACCTGTCTGACATCTGACCACACTCTGCTAGTAGGGGCCCACAGTGAGTGACTACCGTGCTTCCCAGCCATGAAAATAGTCTTCCATTTGGACATGCACATGTGTCTGTCTTTCCTTTTTGAAAGTTTTCAATAAAAAAAAAATCATATATACGCATGTGGTCCTTACGGAGATCTACTTAGACTATCGGTAGGAGCTTCAGAGAAGGAAGTTCTGGTTTAAAGGGAGGCACCAAGAAATGGCAAACACCACAGACAGCTGGGTTATAAGCAGCTGTTTGTTTCCTTAGGTCAAAAAGAAATTGCCAGAAAAAGCAGCTTTTCCTGAGGTGTGTGAATACAAAGCTGCCCCACCCCATCTCTTAGCACGTGTCAGACACTGTGTGATAGCTTTATAAATATTAACCCACTTTATGCTATTACAACATTGGGATAGATAATTGAGTATTCACATTTTGTACAGGCCCAGAGAAGTTAAATGGCTCCCAGGAGGCACCGCAAGAATAAGAGGCATGGGCTGATTTATAGCTGTCCTGCCTGACTTCAAAGTATCAATCATCATCATCATCACTCTCATTTCAGATACCTACATGCTAGATGGAGCCAAGGGAGGGTCGGTGAGGAGGTCCAGGCAGCCGCAGCCACTGATCACCCCACCACAGAGAAAACAAAGGAGACACCTCCCATTCCTGCCATGGGAAACTGTGGGGAGACTCATCCTCCATTGGATCAGTGCTCCCTGAAGGAAGGAAGACAATCCCACCTGGTGGCACTACCTGGTATCTGCATTGTCATCTTCTGTCTGAGCAAATTCAGGAAGACCTATGTATGGGGCTTAGGACACAGGAAATAGGTCATGTCTACCAGTGGAATTTCCACCCTGCCTGGCAATCTATCCAATGTGTTCTCTATGATACCTGCCTTCTGGTGATTCTCCCATTACACAACTGCTCACCTCATTTCCAGCTGACCCTCTTGTTCAAAGGGACATTTGTACCCTGACTGAATAAAGTCTGTGTCTGGGATACTGAAGGAGCTGAGCAGTTTCTTGGCAAGCAGTGGAAACAGCTACACCCGCAGAGGAGCTGCCACTTTTGTGAGACAAGGCCCTTGGTACAGTAGAGGTGAGCGACACAGAATGTTTTGAAAGGCCAGGCTCATAGGCAGGAGCCCACTAGGCATGGGGTCTGGGGAGGAGGCATTTTCTTGGACTTACTTCTATTACCTTACTAGGTTAATTATATGAGTAAATTCTATTGATGCAAAAACATTAAACAGGACAGAAAAAATAAGACCTAAGAATTCGTCATTCAAGTGCTCAAAGACCTATCACTCTTATTCATTCCAGGATATTTGCAGATTGACCATCACCTCCATTGTGTATGTGCATGTGCATATGTGTACATGTACCTGCATGCATGTGTATGTATGTATGTATGTATGTATGTATGTATGTATGTATGTATGTACATATATGTGTGTGTGTTTCCACATCAGGGCAGTTGGAGTAAGACTACATTAAGAAGAAGAAGCTTTGGTATTTATGTTTGGGCACCAAGCACACATGATACTTTAGCACCTCACCATTCAAGTGGTGCACAGTATTACACTGGATAGAGAATTCAGTTTTTATTCAACCAATTCTGATGGATGTGGGCTTGGCCACAGAGAACTTCCTTTAGTAGGTATCTGTTGAGGCAATTACTTAGGGCTATAAAATACCTGTCAGATTCCATCCTACTGAAATACAACTCACAGTAAGTTTTAAAAATACCAGTTTAAACAGCCTAGGAATTTTGAACAGTTTTATTAATTTCAAATTTTGAATGCTTATTATTAAATAGGAAAGCTTTCATTATTGCCCTGCATACTTATCAGAGAAATGAAACCTTTCCTTTCGCTTGAAGTGTTTTGACAGAATTTCTGAAAACGAGAAAGGAAGGGCCCCTAGAGGAAAGCCAGCACACCAGGCAAGTGCAATGCAGGCTCTCCTCCTAAGCATTTGGTGAGATTTCCCCTGCACCCAGCAGATTCCACACAAAACAGTGAAAACTCCATCCCCTCAAACTCCTTTCAACTGATGTCCTTAGGATATTCACTTACTTGGACTTTCAAAAGAAAGTTCTGATCTGGAAAGATGGTTCAGTCATTGTGAATAGGTACTGTTCTAATAGAAGACCTAAGTTCTGAGCACCCATAATGCATGGCTCACAACCACCCACAACTCCAGCTCAGAAAGATCTGACACCCTCCAGTGGCCTCCGAAAGCATCTGCAATTATGTACACATGCGCGTGCACAGGCATACACAATTAGAAAGAAATCTTCAAAAAAGGGAATTTGGAAAAATAGGAACTTCTACCAGTCCTTAAAAGCACCTCAAAAATAAACTAAATAACAGTCACTCAATAATAATAAAAACCAAACTATGGACTTTGGCATTTCACCTTCATTTTAAAGCCAGCACTTTCTTGGTGTAGCTTACAGAATCCAGTGCTGTTCTAAGTATCGATTATCAATCAACACCACCTGAAAATGCTGGAAGCCTACATTTAATCTATGTGAGAATTCAACATTTGAGATCATGCTGAGGCTAGGATTCCTGTCGATTCAAACGGACTATCCCCCTACATGGACCAAATCCTGGAGCTTTAAATGTCTCTGGTGAATGCTCCACTAGGAAATGGTTTATCCAGAGATAGCTCAGCTAACTACACACACACACACACACACACACACACACACACACACACACATGCACAAACACACACAGACACACATAAAGACACAACACAGTGGGATTTCACTAAGTACACACCCAGAATGATTGATTAGACACTTTCAAAGTCAATTTGCTGTCAAGTAGTCTCCTGCTGACAGACCAAATTCCTGGGCACAAGGTAAGATACAGTAGTGGAGAGGTTGTAAAATAAAACCCCTGCCCCAGTATTCCTTTCTACTTCACCCTTTTCATCAGCTCTTCGGACAAGCTGCTTTTCCCCTTGACAGGTGACGAGCACACTTCATAGCCTAGGCATGGAGTTTTCTTCGAACAACTTATGTGCATAGCTATCTTTATAAAGAAGTTCACACCACAGTCTAAATGACTGACATTGTTGGACCTGTTTTCTCTGTGAAGACCCTTTAAAAAATTCCTTTTTGTAAAAAAAAAACTATATTCTTACATATTGGTATCCCATCATCTCTAAACAGAATTTGTTAGCAGTCGTTTGAGTAAAGAAGTCCAAGATTTGAACTCAATTCCAAGCTCTGGATTGGCCAAAGGGAAAAGTTATTCTAGGTATTCTCCTAAAAACAAGTCAGCCACATTGTCTATTCCTCAAACAAATACACTGCACATAAATATAGCCCACCACGACATTTAAAAGATTAAGTCAGGGGTGAAAATCTAGACTCTGGCTCTTCCTTGTATAATTTGTATTATTTTAAAATTTAGTTTTATTTATTTATTTATGTGTATGGGCATTTTCTGCATGTTGTTTCTTTGTACCATGTGTGTGCCTGGTGCCCTGGGAGGTCAGAAGAGGTCACTGTGTTTTTTGAAATTCGAGTTAAAGATGGCTGAGGTGCACCACGTGGATTCTGGTATTTTGAACCCTTGGGTCTTCCAAGAGCAACAAGTGCTCTTAACCTCTGAACCAACCCTCCAGCTCCCTCCTGGTATATTTTAAAGTGGTTCAAATTATCTATGGCACAGATGTAAACTAGTTAACAAGTGTTAAATACGACCACAGTTTGAAGAGTTGCTTACAGCCAATTAAAATATGCATATCTCGTCTGGGATATATATTTTGTAGTGCATCCTCTCTTGGATTTGCAAATGGAATTATTCAAATGTGTTGATCATTAGCAGTTTAAATAAATGGCATTTATTTTGGCAGGGGATTAATTTTTAACGAGGCAGCTGCTCTCAGACAGATTGCCGTCAGGTCATTAGAGGGACTAACTTTGAGGGAAGAAGGGTGATTATTATGTTTTCAGGCTTGCGTTTCTCTAAAGAGGTGAATGATTTCATCAATGCCTGGAGACACTGGGTCTCAAAGACGTCAGTGTTTGCATGGTGCTCACCTGATTTCAACAGTAAGCAAATGTGTAGAAGTAAGTGAACTTTAAAAGAGAAATTCCTCAAATGTACTATTTGGATAACAAATATGAGATTTATATAGAAGCTAGGGAAATACCACACAAGACCAGGCTGCAGTAAAGAACTCCACAGATTCTTTTCATAAAGAGGCCCTCTTGACGCTGACTTATCTTAATTTTTTTAACATATTCATTTTAAAAGACAAATCAGACAAATCAAATAATAACCAATCTGTATAATACAGAACACACAAATCCACAAGAGACCCTCCTTTGCAGGGTGGGACAAGTGACTATGGAGATTTGAGGAGAGTTGGGAGACCCCTGTTCAAGTTGAAGTTCAGAGAATGTCACCAACTGGGTGTGCACCTGTGAAGACCTGGCCCCGGTTTCCCTCTTGGTAGGATTTTGAGGGAAGGTCCTTGAACTAACAAAGCAAACCCTCTGGGTGTCTCTGCCTGGTGCTTAGCCTGGAAACTCTGCAGTGGCCCCAGCTCTCACTGTCTACAGTTTCACTTTCTCCTAACAGGGATTTACGCAGAAGCAACATCACCAGATGCTGCAGCTCTTGAGGGGCTTTGTGACTATGACTCGTGTTACTGTGTTGGGATGAGTGAAGGAGGGCTACCGGGAGAAGCTTACTGAATGTGACACGGGATCCATCAAAATTCTGTGAGATGCCGAGTCACACTAGAGGAAAGCCAAGGCATAGACCTACAGTCTACTTCATCCCTCCGACAGAGAAGAAACTTCCAAGTATCTACAGTGAGCCCGTAGAAACGAGGAACCTGCTGTCATTTAACTACAAAAAGATGCCCCCCCCAATATATATATATATATTTTGGTTTAACATAGGAAGCCTTGAGAATATTAACTTGGGAGTGGAATAAATAGGTTGTATAAATAAATAGTACTGTGCTGTGTTCTTGTTGGATAGAAACGAGGAGTTCCTCTGTGCTATGGCACAGTGGCCAAAGAGAGTTACAGTAGTATGTATGTAGCCCATTTGAGAAAGCTAGAAGGCATGATGTCTAAACCTTTGTGACTGAGCATGGGTGTGCAGGTGCATGTATATCTGCACCTGCATGGGGAGGACAGATGTCAGTCTTGGCTATTATTTCTCTGGAGCCCTGAATTTTGATACAGGGTCAGTCATTGGCTTGGAACTTGCTAGGCTGGCTGGCTAGAAAGGCCCAGGATTCTCCTTGGAGCTGGGACTACAAGCCTGCATCACCACGGCTGCGTTTTGCGTGGCTTTGGGAAGACTCACCAAGGGCCTTCTGCTTCAGAAGCAAGTACTTTACCAACTGAGCTATCTCTTTAGGCCATCTGAAACTTTTCACTTTAAAAGATGATGTTTAAACAGATGAATATATTAATCTTGATTTAAATATTGTGCATATATAAAAGTACTGCCTGAAACCCCTTTTATATGTACAGATGGAATATTTTTCTTTCTATAACTTATTTTTTATTGACTTTACATCTCAATCACAGCTTCCTACTCCTTCCTTTCCTCCCAGAAGGGGAAGCCCCACCTTGGGTACTGCCCAACCTTGGGTACCACCCCACCCTGGGACATCTAGTCCCAGCAGGGCTAAGCACATCCTCTCTCACTGAGGCCCAACCAGGCAGTCCTGTTAGGGGAAAGGGATCCAATGGCAGGCAACAGAGTCAGAGACAGTCCCCTCTCCAACTGTTAGGGGACCCACATGAAGACCAAGCTGCACATCTGCTACAAATATGTGTTGTGTGCAGTTGGAATAATTTTATGCATCATTAAAAATGAATCAAAAGGCTTATTAGATGAAAAGCGATAAAAATAAGAATATAGATGTTGCCAAAACTAAACTATAACCAACAACACAAACCTGCTCTATTTCTCAAGAGTAAGAAGAATAAATTCAAAAGCATAGAAAATAATTTCAATATCATTTTGTAAATAGGAGACCAAATATTGTGGGTAAATTCATTAAAACAATTATTACTTGAGTATCTTACAATCTTAGATGCAGATACTATTTTTTCAGGTCTCCTTTTGGGTAAGCCACATCGCAAGTGCCTGTGAAGATCATCCCTGAAAAACTGAGGACAAGGGGCTGGACATGGCTTCACAGCCCAACCAACTCATACCTTGAAATCATATGTGGCATCCGGGTTCTCATCACAGGCGATGACTTCTGGCGCCATCCAGTAGGGAGTCCCGATGAACGTGTTCCTCCTGCCCACTGTCCGGTCAAGCTGTGCACTCACTCCAAAATCCACTAACAAGAAGACAGTTGAATACATTAGAACCTCAGGTTGGATGTGAGGGTAAAATGAATTTGCGTTCCTCAGGTGGTAAAGTGTATCTATAACATAAACCTTATGATTTCATCTGGTTTATTCTGTATAGAGAATATCACTATGTTTATCGATATGTTGATCACTGCATAGAGAAGAAACTCAGATGAGATAAACGCCTCCATCATGCTGCCTGTAGGCAAGTCTGTAGGGGATTTTCTTGATAGGTGGATATGGAGGGTCCTAGCCCATTGCGGGTGGAAGCATCCCTGGCCTGGCGATCATGAGGAGGATAAAAAAGCAAACTAGGCATGTAGCAGGGAGCAAGCCAGTAAGCAGCACCCCTCCATGGCGTCTGCTTCAGCTCCTGCCTCCGGGTTCCTGTCTTGAGTTCCTATGGTGAGTTTGATCAGTAATGGAGTGTGACCTGAGAGTTGTGAGCTGTAATAAATCCTTTCCTTAACCCATTTCTTTTGCTCATGATGTTTTATTACAGCAAGAGAAACTTCATTAGGAGAGATTTTATTCACATTTTATGCACATTTTCTGGGCATAAGATGGCATCAACCTTGCCTCCATCCATCCCCAGAAAATTTTCATCTTCTGCCAGTGAGGTTCTATACCACTGAGCATTAACAACCTATGTCCCACACTTTACCCAGTCATCCTCCTACTGCCATCCCTAGGGCACTCCCCTCTCCTGTAAAAGCAGAATTACACAGAACACATCTTATTTCACTTAAC
The DNA here is from genome assembly GCA_902729485.2 of Mus minutoides. NCBI lineage: Eukaryota > Metazoa > Chordata > Mammalia > Rodentia > Muridae > Mus > Mus minutoides. The sequence goes on along the minus strand of LR749991.1, from coordinate 1,032,441 downwards.
ATATGGTCCTCAAAGTTCATCCAGGCTGTAATGTATGCCACAATTTTCTTCCTTTTTAATGCTAAATAATTTTCCACTAAATTTCCATTTCTACACTTTATCTTTTCCTCTGGTGATAGGCAGGCACTTGGGTCCCTTTTACCATTTCTATACCATGAATGCCTACTTTTAAATTTCATTAGTAAGTAGATACATACACCAGTGAGGAAATCACAAATTGTGGTATTTGATTTTACCAAGGCTCCCCTGAAACAAAAAAAAGTAGGGGTTTGGTAAAAGCCTTCATGGCCAGAAATGATAACACACACAAAATGAAAATTGAGACCTAAGGGTTCGGTCAGACTGTCAATGTTTTCACATACTGTCCTGCAACTGGTAAACAGTGTGGCTATTGATCAAACTATCTGTGTGTTTGGTTTTCCAAATCTACAATACAAAAATGAAGATAGCAACATAGAATTAGGCCTGTTCACATGAGCTAATCTAAGTGTCTCTTGAGAGATGTAGCATACATTATACTGCCATCAAGAGCTTGTTAAACAGCACCAACAAGTCCTCTAGGTTAGATTATCCAGTCTCTATACATGGATCTATTTAGGTGCACAATATATGCTCTTCCTTTTAAAAAGCAAATGTTCCTGTGATGAACATTTGGCTCCAAGTGCTAATACAATGGGAAATTATGCATCTTATCAAAAGCGAAGGTCAAGTGTTCTAATCTTGAAATGAACAATTGCATGGACAGAAAATCCCTTCTAGATAATGAAATGAGAGAATTGCCAGATTTCCTGAGAAAGGGCCCTGGAATAACTGTAACTCAGCCCAAAAGAAAGTCTCCATATTTATTTTTCTGGATGGATTTGGCCTGTGGGAAGACCCGGCCCATTGTGAGTGGCTCCATTCTCTGGATTTGGGGTCCTGGGCTATCTCAAAGTGGAGAACGTGAGTCTATAAGCATTCATTCTCCCTGCTCCTGGCTGTGACTATGACTAGTAGCATCTGGTTCCCGCTGCCTGGACCTTCCCCACTGATAGACTGTAATCTGGAAATGTGAGCTAAGACAGACACTTCCTCCTCTAAGTTGTTTTTATGTTTTGTTTTGTTTTGTTTTGTTTGTTTTTTGTTTTGGTCAGGACACAGCAACAGAGGCAACTATATATTTACTTTGATATATCTGCTAAAGAAAAATATTTCTCCCCCAACCAACTCTGTTAGGGTGAAGTAGGGTGATCAGATTGCACCCAAAGTGGACTCTGGAAAAATCCCCTTTATACAGGAGCTGTAGGAAATAATAAAGTCAATTTAAGTATAACTCAAACCTATGGGAAGTTAGCAGAACTGAATTATTCAAAATACTTCCAAATATGAACATTTTTCATGAAACAAAACCAAACCCAAACATCTAGGGCCATCTGTACCCCATCATATCAGCAGTGACACAAACCATCTATAAAGTGTATGGGGTGATGTCCAGGCCTGTCACTTCCAATCATTACAGAGAACAAAGTTCTACACAGTGCCTATGTGTAGGCTTCTAGCCACCACACAAGCCATTCTTCAGGATGGTTTGGGAAAATACTTTTCAAAAAAAATTAAAAAAAAAAAACCACTATTTCTCTTTCATCTTTGGGGAAATGCCCCGCTCCCAAGTCCTCAGTGACAGCTTTACATAAAGGACTGCTGACACCTATTGTCTCCGGCAGTGTTGTGCCTCATGATCCTGTCCATACCTAGCTTAACTTCTGCATTTTCAGTCAGCAAGACGTTCTGCCCTTTGATATCTCGATGAATCACTTTGTGCTGGTGCAGGTGACTCAGGCCCTAATGGAATGGAGAGGTGAGAGAGTTAATAGGATAGAAACAAAGATGGAAACACACTTTTGAATGCTAACAATCACTTTCTAATTCAACTCACCCAGAGAGACTTATAGGAGCTGATTTCATTTTCATATAGCTATGTTGCTGAGCTACAGGACACTATTAGCACCAACTGGCATATACACTATGACTGTATGCTGACCAAACACATTAGATCTTATATTGGTCGATCTGTCAAATATGGGGTACTGATGGTCCTATGTGATTAGAAGCCTATACTTAAGCTCTGTGAAGAGCAAACTGCATACACAATAGTATGTCTGAGTTCCTACCAGCTTGAATTTCAGCTGGCACAGAGCTCTGGGAGTGAGGTCTGTCAATATGGGCTAATTTGTAATGGACACATTAACAGTTCACCTAGAAAACTTACCTAGTTTCACCTAGTGTAACTTTTGGGCAGACATTTGAATATAAAAGTTATCTTCAATTATACAATTTTAATTAAGTAAAATGAAATACGTTTCAATCTAACCAAGGGCTTTCCCCTTGGTCTTATTAAATGTGGTCTATACTACAAAAGAAAAACAGTCTGGGAAGGCAGCGTAGTTAGTCAAGTGTTTGACCATTAGTGTGGGGACCTGAGTTAGACATCACACTAATAGAGGCCAAGCATGATGGTGGTGCCTACAATCAGTGCTAGGGCAGCAGAGATAGGGGGAATCCCCAGGTTAAGGGGAGGGGACTAACTTAACGTTGATTTAATGACTTAGCAAACTTGTTGGTTTCTAGACCTTGACTATAAAAGGCATGGAAGGGCAGCAACTGAGAGATGACAGCTGCAGGAGTCTTACAGTGTCCACACAGACACAAACGTGTGCTCACAGGCATATGTACACACAGACACAGATGCGTGCACTCAGACACGTGTACACAAACGCACAAAACAGAAATAACTGCTGATTTCTTGGTTGACTCTTATCCTGTCACTTTAGAAATTGATAATTTTGAAACTTTGTGAGAGTTTGTGATATTAAACACTCAGTGACATCCACACCCGACTGTCTGTCTCTCCTGGAATTACTCCGATTCAGACTTTTGTTGTGGTGGTTTAAGTTCTCTGAGGGACAGATTTATTATAAAAGAATCACTTTTTTCAGATAAATTATAACAAAATAATCTAAAAATTAGTTTTGAAACAAAATACATGAACTAGTATTTACAAAGTTATGCTATCAGGCACCTGAGTGTTGTGATTTCATTATTTATGATTTTCTGTTCTTTTAATTGTTCTCTACAAATAACACAACCATTATATAAAAGATAAGACATACAGACACACATGCACATGCATGCAAACACACACACACACACACACACACACACACACACACACACACACACACACATGCACACAGACATGTATGCACGAACACACACAATGTAATTTTTCTTGGTGAAGAAACAGCCTACTAACAGAGAGTTAGTAAGGGGATGGTGTGAGGCACTGCTTTACTGCTTTGGTAACACCACTCCCTTCCTTCCTTCCTTCCTTCCTTCCTTCCTTCCTTCCTTCCTTCCTTCCTTCCTTCCTTCCTTCCTTCCTTCCTTCTCTCCTCCTCCTCCTCCTCCTCCTCCTTCTCCTCCTCCTTCTTCTCATTCTCCTCCTTCTTCTCATTCTTCTCATTCTCCTCCTTCTTTTCCTTCTCCTCCTCCTTCTCCTTCTTCATCTCCTTCTCCTCCTCCTTTTTCTCTTCTCTTCTTGCTCTTTCTTTCTTTCTTTCTTTCTTTCTTTCTTTCTTTCTTTCTCTCTCTTTTCTTTTCTTTTCTTCTTCCTCCTCCTCCTCTCTTCTTCTTTCTTCTCTTTTTAAAAAAGTCTGTTCAGTTTGGCTCTAGGTAGTAGTGATCACCTTTAAATTCCTTCTTTTATAACACATAAATATGAGTGGTTAGGGGACTAAAGGCCTCTTTTATCCTGACCAAAGTGGTTAGAACGGTATAGCAGAGCATACAAAAGTCTGTGCAGCACACAGTGGGTCATCTCAGAAAATTCTTGCAATGAAGCATCAAATACCCTCTCTTATTGTCTGTCTTATCCCACATGCTGGAGTCACATGGCAGAAAGTGTTGGGAGGAGGAAGAAACACACAGTTTTCATAAAATTAAAACGTCTATTGTGACTCTCTGTGCTGCCTTTAGAGATTTTGGAGCAAATACCTGCTCCCCTGATGGGCCCTCTAAAAGGGCAAAAGTGAGCACGTGGGGGCAGGGATGGGAGGACAGAACTGCTCCTGTAGGCCTCCTAGTTCCTTGTTGTCCACTGTGCTACCTGAAGGACTAAAGGTCTGGTGCTTTCTGAAAGATGGATAGAAATTCACATTGTCTTAATGACAGAGCAACCCTTAGAGATAACTGCCGCTAAGATGGAACTCAGGGACCTTAGCGTGCTTCTTCTCAAATTTTGTTTTCACATTTATTTTTTAAATTACCTCTGTCTCCCCCAAACTATAGATTGAATTAGTCCACCTTGTCCTGTCACAGCTTTAGTATGAAGCTCCCTGCATTGTATGTACAAACAAGAGGTAGAGTGTGACTGAGAGGCATGCTGCAATGGACTGACTTCTGGTTTCCATGCCCATGTGTATTCACACAAAACAGACACAGAGATAAAAACAAAACAAAACAGCACCTACAAAAGGTGTAGTGGTACATGCCTATCATCTTAGCACTCAAGAGTCGGAGGCAGGAAAGTCAGAACTTGTTGGTCATCCTCAATAATGTAGCAAATTAAAAGCCAGCCCGGGCTATACCAGTCCCTATCTTACATACATACATACATACATACATACATACATACATACATACATTCATACATTCATACATTCATACAAACATACATACATTCATACATACATACATATATACATACATACATACATAGATACATACATTTATTGGTTTTTATCTTTCCCAATTGTATTTACTGGTATAAATTTATTGTATAAAGCAGGTACTAATTTAACACTAACACATTGATAGTCAATCTGGATAGTGGTAAAAAGCATATTCACTAGAGCCCTTCTTTGTCGTGTACCAGTGTTTATATGACATGGAACTATTCAGGGACACCTGATTTTATGCCCTTGACCCTTGTCTAGTCTTGTTACTTAGCAACCTTGAGTAATTCTGATAGTTTAGAACATGAACTCTGTGGTTTTATTCTTCTTTAAAATGGTTTTGCTTGTTTTGGGCCATTTCCATGTCCATTAAAAAAATCTAGCTTGTCTGCGGTATGCTTAGAGAAGTTTTGATTAGACATTTCAAGAAACCATGGATCAAGTCATCAAGAAGTGACATCTTTGTCATAGTGAGAATTCTGACTACAGAGCTGCATGCGCCATCATTTATTAAGGGCCTCTTCCATGTCTCTCAGTATAGCCATTAGGAAGGACTTCAGTCACCTCGTTCTGTAGGTCTGCTTCTAAATAGCTTGTTTCATGCTATGGCCAGTGCTAGATTTAAGTCTCATTTTCTCTTGGTTTCCTCCTTAATCTGATTTTCATTTAATAACCACACATCATCACTATATATATCTTTAGTCTTTCTCAAAGTTCATTCATTCACAGGACAGACAGGATACCACAGGACACATAGTGAAATGCAATTTTAGCTTCTGATCCCTTAAACTCAGAAGGCAGAACTGATCAATAAGTAATGACTCTTGAGCAGACATAGTATAATTGCAGACACACAATAGTAGACACACAATAGCAGACACACAATTTCAGACACACAATAGCAGACATACAATAGCCTCCATATTAGTAGCAAGAGAAAATTAAACCAGCTTTGAGGGAACTGGATGTGTCCAGTGCCTTCTTCCTGAGCTGTTTTATTGCCTCACTGTGAGATTTGTGTAGTAAAGTAAGCAAACAGGTATATCTTACAACCACCCTTTATTTAAGAGGCTAAGCCTCAGAGATTTTTGTAAGGTGCAAACAATTAAACTAGCCCGTATGCACAGACACAAATAAAAGGACTCAGTGGCAAGGAGTATCACAACATTAGTTATGAAAACAGACACTTTGAATGACTAACCAGAGTGTCTATTAATCCATTCCCCACAAGGACATTATGATATCACAACATTAGTTATGAAAATAGACACTTTGAATGACTAACCAGTGTGTCTATTAATTCATTCCCCACAAGGACATGATGACCTAAAGTCAAATTTATAATAAAGAAACCATCATCAGAAACAAGTGTTTTATTGCAGAAATCATGCAATGTAAACCTTCTAAATGAAAGTACACATGACCTTGACCATTGACAATGGTCCTTGGTTCATTAATGCTGCCTTACCTTCAAACTACAGTTACCACCATCATTGTTAGGATAAAATATTCAACAATTATCTATCTATATCTACATATACCATCTACATATACCATCTACATATATACCTATCATCTATTTTTCTATGATCTCTATATAATCTACCCATCATCTATGTCTGCCTATCTATCTATCTATCTATCTATCTATCTATCTATCTATCTATCTATCATCTATGGATTATCTGCTGTCTATCATCTATCTGTCATGTGTCTATCCTCTATCTACCTATAATCTGTCTACCTACCTATCTACCTACTTACCTACCTTTGGGGAAACATACATTTGAATTCATAATCTTGCCTCAGTCTTCCAAATGCTGGGATTACAAATGTTCATCCCATGGTGAGACTGTTAGAATAAGCCATTAAATACATTTCTATTGCACTGAAAAGTTTCACTAGAAGGACTGAACAGAATGGAATCTCTCTCAAGACATCGTACATTACCCGAAGGAACTGGGAGGCCCGCAACGCCCACTCAACACCTACCCGTAAGATCTCCCTGCAGATGTATGCAATCCATTCCTCCTTCAATGTGTTGCCTTTCGTGTTCTTGATCAGGTCAGTGACAGAGCCGGCACCACAGAACTCCATAACCAGCTGGCAAAGGAAGGGAACAGCAGTTGTTAGAACCACACTTGGCTGCAATTCCTTATTAAGTTGGGTTTAGAAAGCAGACTGCTCTCTAGTCTGTTATTTGTGAATGCCATTCTTGCAATGAAAACGCAGGCAGAAAACAATATTTAAACCATCGTCTTTTCTAGTGAGTCCTCGTGAAATTATAGAGAAGAAACATTACTTTTTAAAACATTTATTATATTTTAGGTGTGTGTGTGTGTGTGTGTGTGTGTGTGTGCGTGTAAGGCACACAGGACAAATTCTGGGAGTCAGTTATCTACTGGTACCATGTGGGTCCTAGATATCAAACTTAGGGCATCAGGCATGATGGCCAGTGCAATAAGCCATCTCACTGGTCCAAGATTATTATTTTTTATGAGTTTTTAATAGTATTTTACAGTCAGAAATCAAGAACATTCTCCATATTCTAAGGTTTGTTTCTCTGTTTTGTATAAATGGAGCAGGACAGCAACTCAGACAAAGTTGAAGCCATCACTGTGAATAGAATCTACAGTTGTACTTGTGTCTCCTACAAAGCAGAATCTTACCCTGTCCAAAGAAGCGTGGTTCTCTAGGCTGTCCCAAGCTAGGATGGCACTAGTGCAGGCTGTTTATGTTATTGGTTTGGATGCGACACTGTAAACTGTCAGGGTACATACGATCTGTTTTTAATTAACTTCAGTAAGTGTTCCCAGGAGGTTGGACACATCAAATAAATTCAATAAACAATAAACTCTAATTTAGCACCTTTCATACAAAAAGCTCCAAGCAGTCTATAAATATAAACTCATTACTGTACTCAGCAACTTTATAAATCGGGCAGAGGGTAAGCACTGCGGCAGAGCAGAGGCTGGAACTGGGACTTGCCCATCCCTTCCCAGGCTCAGAAAACGCAATTCTCTTCCATCCTTTCTCTTTTACATAATCTTCAACGACAAGCCCCCTTAGTTAGACAAAACATTGCTTTTTGTAATTAATTAAAATAATTTATAATAATTAGTAATCAGTCCTCAGTTTTACAGGAGTGAGGGAAGGTGAGCAGAGACACAGTGGAGTCCACATGTGTGTATCAGGTCTGTGTCATTAGGTCCTTAAAAGGCACCTCTAGGGGGTCCAGGGAGGTGGCTCAGGGAAGAAAGCACTGGCTGTGCAGGTGTGAGGACTCAAGAGTTCAGGACTCAGGTAAGTTCTGATGGGTTTGGATCCCTGTCTGTAAAGTCAGCCTCAGGAGATGGCGAGGAGATTCTCTGCTGCCTAGTTAGACCAGCCAGATCAGTGAGCTCTGCATTTGACTGATAGATCCTGCCTCGATGTGTAATGTGTAAGAGCGATCCAGATGATTCCTGACATCAGACACACACACACACACACACACACACACACACACACACACGCTTCTATCCTTTTGTCTTCCCAATTCTTCCCCCACATTCCTCCCTTTCCCTTTCTTTTCCAGACTCTCTGTGGGCAGTCATGGCTGCTATGTGTTTTTGACTGCAAGGACAATGTCATGTCCAGAAGACAGCACCCAACTGTACCCCTACCCTTCAGCTCCCAAAGTATCAGTTTCTAAGGGAGGGCTGGAGATCTGAACTATGGTCCTTATGCCTGACCAGCCACTCCTCTTACCCATGGAGCCATCTCCAGCCCTCTTATAGCTTTCTTATATAATTTTAACACTGGGTGCTTAAATAATAGAATGTATAAAACGTCTATTCAGTAAAGTATTCTGTCTGACAAAAGAGCTGTAATAGAATTAGAATGGAATGTCACTATTCTGTGCTTCTTAACAAACTAACAGACCTGGGTGCCACTCATCCATGACCGTTAACACGAAAACATAAGAAATAAAAAGCG
>LR749991.1:1009840-1023157 GCA_902729485.2 Mus minutoides | reverse complement strand
CTTTCTTATATAATTTTAACACTGGGTGCTTAAATAATAGAATGTATAAAACGTCTATTCAGTAAAGTATTCTGTCTGACAAAAGAGCTGTAATAGAATTAGAATGGAATGTCACTATTCTGTGCTTCTTAACAAACTAACAGACCTGGGTGCCACTCATCCATGACCGTTAACACGAAAACATAAGAAATAAAAAGCGTTTTGTCTCATGAGAGGAGAATGCAGCACTGCGAGGCAGCATTGTTGAAACAACAAACAATGAACCATGCAAATGTAACTCTGCTCTGACCTCCAGTACCAACCACCAACCTCCTTAAAGGAAACTGGAGGAGGGAGGGACATGGCATGTAATAAGGATGCTACCAACAGATCTAGAAAAAGTTGCTTCACAGCTAAACTACATTGGAGGAAGAAAAAGATGATGGAAGAGAAGCCAATAAACTTACACTCATTTAAACACACATCAACAGAGTGCAACTGACAGGCTTTATTGAATGCTAATTTTAAAAAGTAGCTCTTATTTAAAGTTTTTGTTTTTTCTCTTTCTTTGTCTTCATTTGTCAGGCATGTTGGCACGTGCCTTTGATTACCGCACTTGGAAGACAGAGGCTGGTAAATCTCTGTGAGTTCAAAGCCAACCTGGGCTATAAATTGAGTTTTAGGGTTTCACAGAAACACCTTGTGAAAAAGTGAACAACCAGAAACCAAGGAAACAGAAGAGACCTAAACCAGAAAAAGCAACTGTTACATTTTTAAACATTTGCAACTTTTTATATAAATATAAATGTAAGTATTTGGAGAGACTAAGAAAATACAATTCGTTTTTTTAAGTGTGATGATTTTATGGTTATTAAAAATACTCATATTTAAGACATATATGTTGAAATACTTCTGTGCAGTAAAGTACATTCTTAAGATAGTTAAACAGATTTATAAAGTACAGCAAAGATATTTTAAATTTTATTTTATTATTCTGTTTTTACAGCAAATATGTCTGTGTTCCACATGTGTGCAGTGCCCAGGGAGACAAGGTGAAGTCAGCTCATCTAAATTTACCGATGGCAGTGAGCGACCACCTGGGTGCTGGGAATTGAACCTGGGTCCTCTGGAAGAGCAGCTGATCTTAACTTCTGAGCCCTTTCTTCAGCTCCATATTGAAAATATTTATAGCATATCTGATATGTGTGAGGTATCCAGAATTTATGAGGCAACAACAAAAAGTTGCAGTTTAAGCATGAGCTTAGGAGTTGGCTGTGGCAGTGCACATTGACAAGAAGAGGCAAGAAGATTTTGATGAGCTCCTAGCAAGTCTGAGAAAACATCTCAAAAAGATAGATAACAACAATTCAGAAACAAGTAAATAGGGGCTGGAGAGATGGCTCGGAGGTTAAGAACACTGATTGCTCTTCTAGAGGTCCTGAGTTCAATTTCCAGCAACCACATGGTGGCTCACAACCATTTGTAATGGGGTCTGATGCCCTATTCTGGTGTGTCTGAAGACAGCTACAGCACACTCATACTCATATACATAAAATAAATAAATCTTAAGAAGAAAACAAGTAAATAAATAAAAGAATGAAATGGAGTGAGAATGAACAAAGAGCTTGACCAGACATTTCTCTAAACTTCAGAGTCTGAAGAATATATGCAGAGACCAGTAATGGCACTAAATGATGCTGATGATGTCATTAGTAATGAGGAAAATAGGAGTCAAAACCACAATGAGGTGTCACAGCACCCTCAAAGATGAGTATAATTTTAAAGAAATGTTGACCAAGTGGTACTCTCATACACTGCTACACAATAATGCAGGAACTGTAGTTTGTGAATTCTTCAGCAAATTAAAGATGAACTCAACATAAAACCCAGTTGTTTTCCTTGAAGATTTTAACAAATAGTATTGAAAATTGATGTTTCACAACAACCTTAATAGGGGTATTCATAGCAGCACTTCTTACAGAAGACGGAAGTTTGGAAACCAAAATTTCATCTACAAGTGAACAAGTAGATTAATCAAACTGTAGTATGGCCACACAATGGACCATTACTCAGCCATGGCAATAAATGACTGATCCCACACAGACGGATTGTGAGGACATTATGCTAAATGAAGGGAGACAGACAAAATTTGCCATGTAATATGTAATTCCATTCCCATGAAACAGATAAACTAGATGACTTTCTAGCAATGGAAAAGAGGCTCAAAGGCTTCTGGGAAATGGAGCATGTGGGGCAGGAGTGAGTGATGGATGGGGGTGGGAGATGAATAATTTTGGAGCTAGGGAATGGGGGTGCTTTGAACAGTACAATACATACTCTGTTGCCTCTCAATTACTATATTAGAAGTAGCTAAAACTGAAGTCATCTAATACTATATGTATTTTAGCAGAATTTTAAAAAATGTTGCATTTGCTTTAATGCCTGAGTCGGGGAAGCAGAGGATAGTGTGGGAGGCAGGGATTAGACACTGGTGGGAGGCTTCCTGGGCTAGATTGGGCACGTGAGTTCTTCTCACATGGCTCTCTCCACTCTTGTGTACCTGGAAGCAACATTATGTAGAGAATCATGCTTCGGTCAGTGCCAGAGGATGGACCCAAACCTTACTAGGACACATGGTCAAAGCACCTTCCCACAAGAGCCAAGCATGTCATGTCCTTTCCCCCAATCACATTTCGGAAAAGACATAGTGTCAAGACCTCCCAGGGATGCATCAACAGTTCTCATGTCATTGGGAGAAAATGTCCTACCATTGGGTTCTATTAGGCCACATAATTGCCGTCCCCAAAGAGAGCAGTGGAAGCCAGCAACTCCAGCCTTTCAAAATTAGATTGGACAAAATACTTTCAAATATTCAGTAGGAAACACTCCAGCTCTAGGCAGGCACTAATGTCAGTGATTTCTATAATCTGTTTCTCTATTCAGCTGCAGCTGAGGGCCGCTCCATTCTTTTCATCTCACTGAGGAACAAAATGATTGTTAAATTATGTAATGGGACTCTAAAGAAGGAAAGAAAGAAACTGAAAGAAACCAGAACTTGCCAGCAATGGGCTCCTACAGCCACACAGCAACACTGATAATTACTGCCACCACACAGCAGGGACCTTCCCTCCCCATAAGTAGCCCCATCTCATTAATAAACAGACATAGGGCTCAACATGCCAAGCCTGGCTTAGTGAGTCAAAGTCAGAAACTTGACATCTCACAAGGAGGATGCACTGGATCATTAGTATCTCCCAGGAAAGAGTTTCCTAGGAGTTTATACTAAGTCAACAAGATACATCGGCACTTATTTAGAACTTAATATGCTGGGTACTTAACAGCTTGCTGGTTTACAAACAAAACAAAAAATAAACAAAAATCTTTTGCATGACTCTCATTTCAGTTCCGCTTTGAGAACTGAGCTTTTTATCATCTTTGGCTTTTCCCAGAGTAAATACTCATTAAGGCTTAAAAAAAAACACCATCTTAGTATCTTTGTGATCTAGACAGTGCATTAGTTACATGACCTGTTACAAAAGCATGTTGTCTCACAGTTCAAAGCCATAGCCTATCACCTTAGTGACATGTGAGAAGATCGAAGCACCTGGTTACATTGTATCCATAGAGAGGAAGCAGAGGAAGATGAAGGCTTGTGTTCAGCTAGATTTCTCCCTTTTGTTCACTCTGGGACCCCAGCTCATGGACTGGTCTCACCCTAGTGGATAAGTCTTCTATATCAATGAATGTAATCAAGATAATCCTTCACAAACATAGCCAGAAGCTAGCCTAGTCTAGATAATATATCACTGTCTTGGCCAGAGGATTTTCTCTTGGGTGATTCTAGATCCTATTAACATTTGGTCTTTTTTTTCCTTCCAGTCCCATGCTTCCAGAAATAAGAGTCTCAAAATGTCAATTGGCCATACAGCTAGGCTTTTCTCTGACAAGACCATAACTTAAAATAACCCATTTATTCTAGTCTACATTCTACCATGTGGCTGGTTACATGTGTTCAGATACCAGGCATCTGTCTCGTCCTCACATCTTTCAGGGTAAATCTCCCACTTGGCAGTATCCCAGAATCCTCTCTGCCTCCTGATATCCCACCTCCTATTTCTTGCCTAAGCTATAGGCCATCATATTTTTCTTAGCAGGGGTCATATCCATACAGACATATGACATTCTCTCTACAAGATCCTGTCGAGTTGGCACTAAATGATAACTGCCACAGACACATTGCCTAGCCAGGACTATCCCATCTCCACTCTGATAAAAAATGTTATGAATAATCATCTGGGACCAGAAATATGGCTCGGGGTTTGAAGTGTTTGTCATGCAAATACAAGGACCTGAGTTCCACACACAGCACCCAGATAAAGCTGGGTACCCTACCTGCACTTCTCAGAGCAGTGCTGGGCAGGCAGAGACAGGAAGATCTCCAGAGCTTGTTAGCTCAATATTATAACCTAATTGGCAACCTAACTGGTTAGAATAAGAGATGTCCTAACTTTCACACACACACACACACACACACACACACACACACACACACACACACAGATTTCTCCTGAGGAAAACACCAGAGGTTAAGATCCAGCCTACATGTGCTAACTAACACGCACACATATGCAGGTACATTGCACAAAAATGAACATGCATATACATCAACCATAGGCATACAGACTTGATGTGAACATTAGTTTCACTAACAAATGGAAAGCTGCCAGTAACCAGAACCCTCAAAGACATATTGCTGACTGCCTCTCAGCATGGTCACTCTGTCCTAGAGGCCATGTTCAGTTGCATGGTAATGTCACAGGGCAGAAGGAGCTTGAAAGGCAATGGGCATAGGTGCTTCTAGAGCCTCTGATGAAACAATGCCAAGTCATTTTGCTCAAGATTGTATCACAAAACAAAGAGACAGTCCACCCTCCAGACAACGTGTTGTTCCAAGGAAGGAAGCAGTAACGGAAGTGTCAGACAAGATACTGAAAGAAATCTGAGATTTAAAACTCATCAGTATCCTCTGAACAACTGGGTCAGAAACTATTCCTACCACTTGGGAAGAAGGAAAGGAGGCTAAATTGAATGTGGTGAGAGAAGTGTGCTTAAGCAGATGGGACTGGCTTGGGGCCTAAAGAATGGATTCTAAAAAGAGCATGGTATAATGTGAATGGATTATAAAAATAAATGCTTGGATTACTTGAATAACTATGTCTGTCTAAGTAAAAAAAGGTTGTTTTCTAAGAACTGAGTCCTGACACATTTCACAATTCGAATGGTCGATTGCTATAGATTTTTGCCAGTTGTCTATTACTAAGAAACACAATATTGTTTCTTTGCAGTGTTGGGGTAGAAATATTACTTAGTGGTGGAGTTTATGAGAAGTTCTAGTGCCAACATCTCTCTCTCTCTTTCTTTCTCTCTCTCTTTCTCTCTCTCTCCTTCTCTCTCTTCTCTCTCATGCACACATACACAGGCATGTATACACATATGCACATGCATATACACATATGTATACACACATGCACACATATGCAAACACACACATGCATACATTTTGCCAAGAATGTGCTTTATTCTCCACCTCTCCTAGATATGACAGAAGCATGGCGTCAGCCCTGACTTCAGCCTTTACAAGGCACTGAGCATATGTCTTGGCAGAGAATCATGAAGAACACCCACTTCACTTTACAACCTCAGTGACTTTTGAAGGTCAATTCTGAGATAATTTTCCTTATCCCTAGAGGATTCAGTCACTTGCTAGTTAATCAGCTTTAAGTTCCTATAACAAGGAACAAAGTCTCAACATGGCAATTTAATGTTGTAGGTCCTAAGGCAGAATGCCTGGACAGGAGCCCATCCTTCTCAGATGATGCCAGTCAGTCACCCACAAGAATAAGTGACAATGAGTGGATCCTTTCTCTTTAGTGGGCAAGAGAGGGTCAGGCAGCAGGGGTGGGAACAGAGTTAAGGGTTGGAGTCCTCCCTAGGATGAAGCAAACCTCTGAAGAGACTAAGAAAAGGTTAGAAGCAACTTCCAAGAAATCCCAGCCCTGTGAAGAATCAGCCTAGTGACCTTGGAGGTTTAGAGACCTCAGGGAGGAACGTGGTATTTTTATCTTATGTGGTTGGGAATAGCCACAGATTCCATCTGCATGATTTATGAAGGTGTGAATCAAACTCGAAACTCAGCATCTTTGTAAGAAGAAGTTGCTTCATCTGCCAGGGGTCGTTTAAATCTCACAATAGGAAATGCCTCCATACAGAAACACAAAAGCAACCTCCACAGCCTTGCATAGTCAACTCTAAATGAGCATGTATGGAGGTTTAAAAGAAAAAAATTAATTTTTATTTTTAGAATTCTCAAACAAAGTGTAAGTTATGCAAAGATAAAAGGACTGCCAAGTGTCCCCCACTCAGTCCACTGGGTTGCGGACAGGCTTTTGCAACGCTAGTAACAAAGGCATTTTGAATAATCTGAGCCAACTTGTATTTTTAGCAAGCAAAGCCTGCCTACAGGCCAAGATCATAGGCTATCAGTCATCCATGTCCTAGCAGAACCAGTGTGACAGCATCCATTTCACAAGCAGCTATGTGAGAACTCCTGGGTAATTTCCTTAGCAGGAGTGACTCATCACATACATAGGAGCTCCACATATTCCAACAAAGGAATTAACATAAAAGGGAGAAGAAACGTAGGCTGCGGTAACAGCCCAGCCAGTGCAAGCATGAGGACCCAGATCCCTGTATCCCACAGAAATACACAGGCAGGGGATGCTGGAGGAACAGAACAGGGACTCGCTGGCCAGCCAGCCTAGCGTAATGAACAAGCGTTAGGCCAATGAGAGGTCTTGTCTCAAAATTTAAGTTGTATGGGTCTTGTGGAATAATTCTTGGAATTGTACTCTGGCCTACACATATACCCCACCACAAATACATAGGTTTTTACACACACACAAACACATAACTGCCTGCACACAAATGTACATGCATACACAAAAATAATAAATATGTATAATTTTGCATCTCAAAATATTAAACTCAAACAGAAAAAAAATAGGAATTAGGGGTAAGGTTTAGCCAGGTTAAAAGTAGGGAAAGTCAGGCTGGGGAAATGTCTCACTATGCAATAATGGCACTTGACAAGCAGGCAAGAGGATATGACTTCAAATACCTAACACTCATGTAGACCCTAGGCTGCATGTGACAATATAATCCAAGCCCTGGGTCACAGTCACATAGGTGGATCATGGGTAACCATAAGTCAGGTATCTTAGCCAACAGGAGCATTGAATTTGGAGAATATGCTTTGTCTTTAAAATATAATGTGGAAAGCAGACTGAGGAAGATAGCTAATGGTTATGTGTAGATGGACAAACACTCAGTGCTCCCCACCCCAAATAGAAAAAAAAAAGAAACTAAAAATCGTAGATTTTGCAAATTCAGGGTAGAGTACCTTGGCAGCCGAAGGTCCTGAGAAGCAAGGTGTGAACAAGAACATTAGGTCAATGTTAATATAAACGGGAGCCAGGAGCCTCATGGTCAGTTTTGAATATAGACAAACTCTTTTGTTCAGGCGAAAACCAGTGTAGACAATTTAAATGAAAGTTCTTGGGATTAAAAAACAAAATTGGGTTTTCCATCTTGTCAGCAGCCCCACCTCCCACCCCAGTTCACAGCCCTGATCTAAGGGCAGGGCAGCAGCCTCCTCTCAGAGTCATTCTTCTGACCGTTTTAGACTCCCATACTTACACAGTCCCACCTTCGCAGATTTCTGCTCTCAAGAATGAGATGCATTTGTTTCCCTAGGACAGTGACTTAGTGTATGTCTACAAAGGAAGTTCTCTGCTCACAAAGGCAACAACCAGTGATTGAAATGAGTTTCTTTTAAAGGGGAAAGGCTCATTTTTGATACCCAGAACATAGAGGGATTTGTAATGCCCAATTGGCAAGGCTGAACATTTGTGAACATGTTCCTCAACATCTCACACTGAAAGCTGATATTTTCGTTCGTTGTTTAAGAATTCTGTACATGCCTAAAATATATTGTGACCACCCCCATCCCCAACCTCTCTCCCCCTCTAAGGACCTCCTTGCTGTCTCCTTCCCAACTGCATGCCCTGTTTGCTTAGCCCGAGTTCAGTCAGTGTTGTCTATAGGCATGTAAGCATGGGCATCCTATCCGGGGCCATTTGCCTGAAGCAAACTGACTGTCCCTATCCAAGAGATCCTCAACCAGCAAGCTTCTGAGCTAGGGCTGGGGTTTCGAGAGCCCCTCTCCCATCCATGCAGGAGTTTTGATTGGCTTCCCCTTGTGTGAGTAACCTCAGATGCTGTGAGTTTCATGAGTCCCACAGCTGTGCAGCAGCATCTAGAACACTGTTGAAAGCATTCCTTCCCAATTCCCACTGCTCATCTGTAGTGCCCCCGAGCCCTGTGGGGACTAGGCTATGATGCAGGTATCCTAGATTAGGACCAACACGGAAATATTGAAACAACCCACACTGAATTTGGGTGTGGTTTCTGCTACAAGGCTGGAGCAATAGAATTAGAAAATAGGGCCCATTTAGGCTGAGGTGTGACCAACCTGAGTACAGGCAGTTCAATGACATCATGCATTCAATAATCGCAGCATCTTATTCTATGGCGATCTCACACAGGAGCTGAATAAGTAATTCAAGGCATGGAATTAACTGAATATAAAGAGCATAAGAGCCAGGACCTGTGGTGCAGGCTGAAGCAACATCTATTACTTCCTGGTTAGATGGCCCATCTGGGCATCTGGAACATCTGGGAAGCTAGTACACTGGTTCCACATGTTGCTACTATGTGGAATTTCAAGCCCAATATTTCTAGATCATTTGATTACTTTTAAAACTTTTCAAGGAATTCAGACTTCCATAAGAATCTGTTCAATTTTTCTAATATTGACTTAATGAAAACATCACTACTTTATGGAGACCAGACTAAGTATATCGTTTCTCCGGGTTGTCAGCTGGCAAACACGGAGACCTGGTCCAATTAACATGTTATAAAATAGAAACTAAGTATTAGAGAGCCTGCTTATCCCATGACTAGAACCCAAATCCGTCAGACCATAGATAACCAGACCAGGTTGTATCTGACCATTAGGCAGATGTGCAATGGACTCAGCATCACTTGAATGTGTGCACTTGCTACATTTGCACACATGTGCAGGAGAGCAGGGGTGCTGCTGAAGGGGTTCCACACTATCTCTTTCCACCTGACTCCCTGCAGCAGTCCCTCTAAAACCTTAACTAGCCTGACAAATAGTAACCCTCAATGTCCTCCCGTTGTCTCTCCCACAGCCCCGAGGTTATAGGCAAGCACTCAGGCACACCTGGCTTTTTATTTTAGTACTATGATCCAAACTCAGCTCCTCATGGTGTGCAGGAAGCAGTCTTACCCACTGAGCCATCCCTCCTGCTTCACAATATAGCATCTGAACCCTGCATCTACCAATCTCCATCATTACAATCTAACGAGAGGCTAATTTGCTGCTTTGGCCCAATCATCTCTTATCATACTAGACTGCTCTACATTTCAGCAGTTAATTAGAAACTTATTTCCTCTCAAGAAATAGCTAGATCTGTGTTTATTGTGACAGCATCAACAGGACAGCAAAATATGTGTGGAGTCATGCTGTTACTGTGGAGAAATTAGTCCATTTCATATACGGGACCTTTCCCTCCCTCTGGTATCTGAGTGGTTCTTATAGTAAACCCAGAGAGCCTGGCAGGCCTGGGATGTAGAGAGAGCTGAGACAGTGTCACCGAGTGTCAGAGTGGCGCTGTTTCCCAGAGATCAGAATCTTTATTGAAAAGAGCTCCCTTTTTTGATTTCCGGACCAGGCCTTGAGTAGTTGATAAAGGAGAATTACTTTGCCATTATCAGAAGTGGTTGTGTTTCTATGGAGCTGATACCAAACAAGAGTTTATCTCTACAATAGGCCTGATAGAATCCGCACAGATTACAACTCAATCAGAAGCCTGCCACTATATACATGTCCCCTGGTGAGACATGTATTGCAGACCTCCAAACTCCAGCCTTGGCTAAAGGAGAATCTGAGGAATATTTCATGCAACCAGGCTGAGCTCAGATATTGCATATAAGGACGTGCTACTCTTGGCTGTGTAGGCTATGTGTCTGTAAGATACATTTTTATACTTACATGATCCTTGCAAATATGCCAGTAGTCTGAAGAGTCAACTATCTTTGACCTTTGCAGTTATTTGAGAAGACAGTCCCAAAAGGCTTAAGGTGGCTTTCCACAAATGTGTTTCTTATGCATCATAGCAGCCTTATTAATGGCTGTGGGATTCCATTATTCTTTTTGAATATATGAGAAACTGAGCAGTAAAGATCAAACGTCAGGGCAAAATCTTATTTATTATTTTGAGGGAAGGCCTCATTATGTAGCACTGACTGGCCTGGAATTCACAGAGATCCCCCTGCCTCTGCTGCTCAGTACTACCATACCTAGCTTTCAAAATAAGTTCATTAAAACATAAAAACCCATCCCTATCCAGGACACCAAGTTTGATAGTGAAGTCATTATTTTCATGACCAAAGGAGGAAGACACTGAGTTGATTCTGACATCACTTACCATGGAGTAAGCTAGGTTATCAGCTTCATTACTGACCAGCTCTGAGACCTCAGACAAATCTCTTAATTTATCTGAGTCTAATTTCTTAATCTGTACAGTGGAGATAGTAATCTTTAATGTGTAAAATGGCTACAAATAAAATTAAACAATATAATATGGCAGTGTTAACATTGTCATAATATCATATTATACCAACAGACCTCGGTGTACTGGTAAGAAGGTGGTGTTGTAAAACAGTGTTCTTTTAAAAAATGTTTTATTGATTCTTTTGAATTTCACATTATGCATCCAATCCCACTCATCTCCCCATCCCTTTGAATCAACCCTCTGCCTTTGCAACTCCTTCCCTCTCCCCCAATATAATTAAATGAGATAGAATAGAAAATCTTGTCACGGAATCTGTAGTGTGTCATACAGTATACCCTTTGACTCTGCATCTTTACTTGTAAATGTTCCTTGCAATGAGTCATCGGTCTGTTTCAGGGCTACGCTATCAATATTGGATCTTCATCGGGACACCTCTTGGATATCCTATTGTTGCTCTGTGTCATGGAGATCCTGCATCTTTGGACCAGCAGGATTGTCCCTTTCAAGTTCTCTACCAGTTCATAGATGAGGGAGATGTTGGGATGGGCCAACTCAAAGCCCTAGAACTGGGCCTGGGTGGTAGCAGAGTTGGTCAGCCCACCAGCTCTCTCACACCCGGGCCAACAGGGTAAGCTTTCCCGCAGTGCCCAGACTAGCTCACCCACTGTCACAGCTGGCAAGGACCTCCCCCATCCCCAGCTCTTCTTTAGTTTTGTTTTCCATAGAAGTGCAACTATAAGAATAAATTATGCTCTTACCTTAGGATAGCTTTACTGGCCTGCCCTTACCCTCAGAGACAGATGCTGTCAGAAGATTGCTAGTGAGGTGCTCAGAAGGATAGGGATCTCTAAAGCACCAGAAACAAGCCATTACTTTTTCCATTACTAAACTCAAGGAAGGGTTAGCTTACCGTGATGGCTAATTCATGCTCTGCTTAGTTGGTACTTCAGCCCTTTCCACAGACTGCATAAAATGGCCATCCTGCCTCCTGCACTGTGAATGATACTCCCACGAAGGAACAAGCATGTGCAGATGCCTCTTGGATACACTGATTTCATTTTGTTCAGCTATGCAGACTGATATCCTCCACAGGGTCTTCCACAATGGCTGCGCTGACTGACAACCGACCCCACCATCAGTGCACAAGCATCCCATTCTCTACATCCTCATGAATACTAAATTTGCCAATTAAACCTCAGTACAACTGGTAGAGGGAGTCAGAACACAGCTTGCCCATCCTGCACAAGGCAGTGGGTTCCATTTCAGTCACATGGGATGTGAGAGGGATGATGGTTCTTTGGGGGGGTGGCAAAAACTGCAAGGGCACACAGAAGCACCCCCATAGTCTGATCTGAGATAAGACCAGAATGATTCTCTACAACCATTGGTTATAGCTCACAGTGTACAGGACAACACTGAAAGGCTGGATTCTAGACAATGAAGAAACTCTTTGGGACACAAAAGCATTCTGGTGCATGCTACCTCTTTATATTCCACTGAGCTTTGAGGCCCTCAGGAAGCCACGCTCGGAAATCACCCCGGCAACCAGGCTTGGATCAGTGATGCTGTTCCCACTCACAAATAGATGCTTTTTTTAGTTCATATTGCCCAGGAACTGAAGAGAAGCAAAACAACAAAAGGCACAATCCCTGTCCTGTCAGTCATTGTGCAGAGATAGGACAGTACCAGGAGAGCCAGTAAAAGGAACAGCAGAAAAGGTTCATAAGCTCTAAGTGGGAGAGAAACATGGGCATGCCTCAAAAACAAACAAACAAACAAGCAAAAAGGGTGGGTTTAGAATGTAAGATACTAAATGGGATTATCCAATCTCAAAAAGAAAAATCCTGAGTGCTGTCCCTCAAATGTGGAACCTAGGCAAGAGCAGGTATATAGCCGAACAAATGCCGTAAGGGTACAGTGTACTATGGAGAAAACCAGAGTAAGAATAAAGAGCTAACTGTTGCAGGATGAGGAAGGACTGAGTGCAGGTGAAAGGCATGAGTTAGGAAAGAGGACATAAAGCTCATTGTCTGTCTAGTTCTAACTCTATTATGTTTTTTTTTTGTTTTGTTTGTTTGTTTGTTTTTTGATTTTTATGGTTGGAATGCACATAAAAATATATTCAATAGAGAAAGCATAAAATCCAATGTGAAGCTCCGACACTCCCAGCTCTACTTGCTATGCTAACACTGAGTTGTAGAGTTTAGGGTCTGATTAATTTGGATGTGCAATTTTTTGTTTTGTTCTCTTTTTTAATTAATAAAGTGTAGAATAAGAAAAAGTAGCTGGGCATGGTGGTGCATGCCTTTAATTGCAGCACTTAGGAGGTAGAAGTAGATGGATCTCTGGGAGTTTAAGGCCAGCCTGATCTACCTAGTGAGGTCCAGGATAGCTGGAGCTATGTACAGAGACCTTATCTCTAAAATAAAATATAAAATAAATAAATAAAATCTTAAAAGACTGAAATAATCCTCACAAGTACACATTCTCCTCATCACTGGTGTGTGTCTAGTCCAGGGATGTCAATCTTATATATATGTATATATATATATATATATATATATATATATATATATATATATATATATATATATATATATATATATATATATATATATAT
>LR749991.1:997619-1009740 GCA_902729485.2 Mus minutoides | reverse complement strand
AGACTTTAGAATTTTACTATAATAGTTAATGTTCATCCATTCATAAGAATGAATCTAAGTTTAATTTGATTAATTATATGGTTAAGTGGATTTCTTATTGGTTAATTTATTTATGTACTTATGTAAATATTTACTTTCAATAAATTTCTACTTACAGAAATACTGGTTCAAAACTAAGGCACTTTTTTGGAATATTTATGAATGAGTGTGTATATACACATACACACATATTTTATATACATCTATTTCTTTCCCTCCCTCTTCCCCTCTCCCCCACTCTCTCTGTTTGTGTGTGGTTTTTTTTGGGGGGAGGACATGTGTGTATTCTAACTGTCTTGGGTTAAGCTGTAGCAACACACATTTCTGGGGTTTCTGAGGAACATTTAAAAAATAGAGACTTGATGTGCCAGGGTGCAGAGATACCCAGGAGAGCCCCCAGCCACTCAGAGAAGGGGATGGGGGAAGGGTTGGAGGGGTGACTTGGAAGGGGTAGTGAGTGGGATGTGAAGTAAATAAATTAAAATAAATAAAGACATAACCAAATCAAAACACATGTTCAGTAGTAACTGATTGTAACATTGTAGCTGCTGTCTTAACCTTCATGTATCTTCTCCATTGGTAGTTTCCTCCTTGTCCCTATAGACTTTTACAAGCCCACCACATCTGAAGGCTTTTATACTCTTCTCACCAGGTATGAAACAACCATTCTTCCTAAATTAGTGACTTAAATCTCTATTGTATTTTTGTGATTTCTTGTAAGAGTTACATAATCAAGTCTCTCAAGGTTTAATTTTGCAGCATATCTCCTTGGCATGTCTCCTCAGACTACACATCTATTCTCTCCTCTTTCTTCATTTTCTAGCTTTCACATGGACATTGCTGTGTACCAAGAGACTACTGTTTTCAGACACCAACAACATGTTAAACCACTTCCATCAAGCCTTATTTGTCCTATAGTGTACCTTTATGTTACATCTGGAGATGTGTCTAAAGGGGAAAACTTCTCAGCATTTCTTTTCACCTCTGAAGACTGACTATTCAGTATTATGTGGAATGAACTTTTGTTACTGTTTAAACTAACATCATCACTTCTTTTCTGGTCAGCATGTAAATACACTGGATGCTTCTCCCTCCCTCCATCTTGGTTGAATTTCAAATGTCATATTCATCAGCACAGTAGCTTTTATCTAAGCCTGAGCCTAGAGAAACGTCTATGCATCACTGAACTACAGTGTATCACAGTCCTTGGCATTTAGGAGACACCCACTCTGGGTGTATGTGTACCCAGAGCCCTGGAAGATAAGCAAGACATTAATCTTCATAGTCATCAATCCAACAGCACCACATGAGAGGAACAAAGATTTACGAGAAGAAATTCAGATCAAGTGGCCCACCTTCCACTGAATGGGCTACACTTGAAGCTGATTAAAAACATTGGAAAAGGGGAAAATCCCTTTAAAGTCATTGGACCAAGATGGTTCTGCATCTACTGGTGGACTGAGGATGAAATGTTCCAGTGTCAGAAATTACAAAGGCAAAGAAAGGCAATCTGCATGGAGCACAGCAGACAGTGAGGTGGTGGCGGTCAATGGCCATTGGCGGGACAGGCAGTCGGCTCTCTCAAGGACTTGGGCACAAAGCTACTGGGTAGGGTGTGCAGGCAAAGCAAAGCACCTTTGCTGAGGTCCTACTGTGGTATCAGACATTGTGTTAGGTATTTCATCTGCAGACTTGAAAACATGATTGCAGCCATTTACACATTGTAATTCCTATTCAGCCAGAGCGAAGGTAGAGCTTGTTGCCTGCCACCACACAGAGTTTGGGATAGTTGATTAATCTCCCTGCAAACCTCAGTTCCATCAATAAGACATGGGGCTGATGCTGCTGCATCAGTGAATGGGAATAAATCATAGAATTCAGATAGCAAATAGGTTGGTGACCAAAATACAATAAAAATGCAATAAAAGGTTGTTAATAGGTGAGGAGGAAGTAGGGATTAGCAAGCAGCTTTGGGCACTGTTTATCCTACTATAGATAAGAATGGGTAATGGGACCATGGCTCAGTGGGTGAAGTGCTTGCTACTCAAGCATGCGGACGTGAGCTCAGATCTCAGTGCTGGCACTAAAAGAATGGCATGCAGTGCTTTTGTCTGTAACTCCAGCCTTGGGGTAGTGAATGGACAGGTAAACCCCATAAACTCCATGGCCAGCCAGTATGGCTAAACTAACGAGTTCTAGATACAGTGAGACATCTTGTATAAAAATACACACACACACACACACACACACACACACACACACACACACACAAAATGGACACTAATAGAGGACGGTACTTGATATTGACCTCTGACCTCAACATGCCTACACACACGTGTGCATCCACAAACACCTGTGCACCAAATAAGTGAAAATATTTATTTTAAAAAAGAGAATGAAGAGAGATTTAGAGATAATGAAAAATACACATTCAAGAAGATGGGAGACAACCTTGAAAATGCAGTGTTATGAAAATCACAGGGCTAAGTGTTTCAAATGTAAAGTCCCTCTGTTAAGTCTTGCCAGAGGGCTCGTTAATGCTCTTAAAAATGCTCTTTAGAGAGTGTCACATACCCAGAGTTGGTCATCCATGCCAGGAGGATTCTTTTTGATAAAAGCACCGTAGTATGTAGCAATGTTCCTGTGATGAGAATATTTCTTCAACATGTTAATTTCTTGTTTGATTTCTTCCTCTTCATCCTGTGTGAGAACAATAAATGGTGGGCATAAACATTCAGTTACTGGGAGAATTCTACTCTACAATACTATCTATAGCAATGAGCTATTATCGGTCTTTAGTTGATTAAAGAGGATCATTACATCGTTTGGTTAAGCATTGGTAGCGCAGAGGGTCTTCTTTTGGTATAACTAAGAGACAAAGCACATCATTGCCTGGAGCGACATACGAAAGTCCATCTCTTCTGGTGGAGGCTGTTCCATAAAACCTACAGTCAGCTTCAGGGAAACCTTTTCCTCTGCACACACTGATGATCACATCACTTGGGGAAGGCGAGGACAAAGAAAGGGAAAACACATGGCCTCCAATTTACATTTTGTTAGGCTTAGTTTCTTTGAAGTGTCCTTTTATTAAAGTGCCTTGAAGGAAGCCAATGAAAGTCAGACCAGAGAGGGAGCAAGGCAAGTTCTCTAGATCTGAAGAAGTTCACAAAGCAGGAGTCCTCATCACCTTCAGGAAGCTCAACATGAAAGAAGAGGGGGGGGGAATGTACTGTAGACATGAAAAGACTCCACAGACTCAGTTTCCTGACTCACAGGTTTCATTTAGTTCCCAGTGAAGAGTCAACGGACTTGGTACCGGAGGGCACCTGTGCGCTCGCCACAATCTGACCTTGTGTGTGTGGACTCCAGTGGACTGTCTGACCTTATGTGTGTTTATCAGTCGGTCTGTCTGACCTTACTTGTGTACCCTTCAGCTGGACTGACAAACTGTGTTTTCTGCTCCAGGACAAAGGAGATAGAGTGATAAGCAAGGACTATCTCCGAGTACAAGATGTTATGTTATCACAACTCAAAAAGCCATGACACGTGTTTCTGCACCTTTAGCCTTCCATCCATATGGCCTACATGTATGACATTACAGGGTCCTTCCAGAACCTCCCATGTGTGCTGTCTTCTTCCCTTCACATAACTTTTATATGTTAATACTGATGAGATTTTATTTATACTCCCCAAGTATAGATGTCTTCCTTGAGTCTCTCAGGCTATGTAAGCCCCCCCATGTAAATCCCTCCCTCTTCCCCAATGATTCTTCACACACATGATGTGTGTGTGTGTGTGTGTGTGTGTGTGTGTGTGTGTGTGTGTGTGAAACTTTCTTGTAATTGTACTGATACTGAGTGTCTACTCCATTGATGTAACTCTCTTCTGCTTCAGACATCAACTCCAACTGTGCTATGGTGCACATGAGCTTCAACTGTACCATGATACACATCAGCTTTATAAATTCTCTGTGTAGGATGTGAGTGTCATTACTCAGTGAGCCTCATTCGAAAGATGAAGAGCCATCCTGGGGGTACTGGTGGCTGCTTCCATTAAAAGGGGAATTATGCAGGTAATGAGAGCTATAGATCACTTTCCAGCCATACCTGACAGTCTCACTGTAGGCAGAACTTGGAAGTCAGGCAGGTTCTACAAGTATTCGCTGCCTGCCTCCTATGTCCTCAACAGGAACATGGGAGATAGATGTGACTGAAGATGGTTTGCCATGTCATTAAGCTAAGCCACAGTGGTATCCAGTACATCACTAAATCTCAAATAAATAGAACAGAGGTCCCAAGGAGGTCAGTATCACTGTGTAAAGGTAAACTAAGCAAATTATGGGCTTGAAGAAAGGGTAAGTATTGAGTTTTTGGTCAGAGCAGTGAGATGAGGAGTTGGGGTACACACTAGGTTTGGAGTCTACCCCTTTCAAGCTGATAGATCTCACAACAGTAACTCAACTGTTTTGGTAACTGGGTTTTCACAGCAACAGTGAAGTGCAGATATTATAAGTTGAGTTTTCTGTGCTACTATCTAAATAAGACATATGAAGGTTATGAAGCTAGATAAGAAATAAACATGGTGGCTTGTCTTCCCAACTCTGACAACAAAATCACAGATAACAAGGTTCACCAAGCAAGAGCTCCAGTCACTTGAATGTTAAGTTTAAGTTACATTATTTCCAAACATAATTCCAGGCGTCCGAGTCATGACTACGTAGTTCCAACACAACCATCTATAGCCTTGTAAGTGAGCAAGTCATTTATCAAAGTTTCTGGCCAGACAATAGGAGTTTATATAACTCTGCCACAAGGACTTTGGCCTCACGGTATGTCCCAGTGAGAGAAAGGAGGCATAATACTCCCCAAAGGGTGAGAGCATCTGAGGTTAAAACTAAATGCAACAGGGCTGTTTTTGTTGTTGTTGTTTGTTTATGTGTGTTGGTGCATACTTGTATGCATGTGGAGGTCAGAGGACAACCTTAGGTGTCATTCCACAGATTTCATCCACGTTTTATTTTTCATATGGGGGGGTTTCTCATTAGCCTGGAGTGTAGTGAAAAGGCCAAGCTGGATATTCAGCAAACCCAAAGGATCCATCTACCTCTGCTTCCAGCATTGATATTACATGCACATCAGAACACATAGGTTCTAGGGACTGAACTCAGGTCTTCATGCTTGCAACATCTTTACTGACTGAACTATCTCTTTGGCCTTAGACTCAATAGTTTTAATTGGTAAGAAACTCTCTATTTTGTAAATGAGCTATTCTTACATCTTAAACCATACTTACAGGGAACAAGCTCACTGAGAAACTAACGACCATGAAATCACACTGAAAATCAAATAATGGAACCAAATTGTTTCAACTTTAAGAAGGGAGTAATCCAATCAGCCATGCCCACTCCCCCAAGAAGATCTATCACTTCAACCAGAAGACTTGAAAACCTCGTTTGATTCGTTGCTTTAACTTCAGGTACGGCACTTACACTCTTCTAGTGTCAGTTATTTTCAGCTATAGAGGTGAATAGGAAACCCATCTAGGCAGCTACTGAAATGAGGAAGTTCTGACTTGAACATAGCTTTCCTATCAACAGAACAATCACTTGGCCCCATATAATCAATCAGAGGGGTCTATTAGTGTCTGGATGTCTGGTCAGGTGAGACTGACTGTTTGTAGGGTTATCCTCTTTCCATGGGTCTCTCTTTCAGGCCTGGCAATGATGTCATTCACTCAATCATTGGCTGGCATCCACTGGAAATGAGGGACCTTAGGACCTCAAGGATCCTAGGCCTGCAGTTCAACCAACAGCTATTGGAGTTGAAGTGAGTGGCCTTTTCTACCTGGGAAAACTCTGCCATTGATAATGTCCCTCTGGTTGTGACTGTCAGGAAAAGTAACTGCCATGGTTTTGTGACCTGCAACTTGGATTTCAACCTGGACTACATTTTCTACTGTTTCTGTTTTCCCTGCTCTCTTTTATTTGCACGTGTATTTTATTTTGTGAAGCACCTAATACATGCCAGGTTCTGCATTAACAATCTGTGAGTGTCTACAGAACAGGACAGCACACTCTTCCTATGCCTTACCTGAGAAATTTTTCCTGTCAGTAAGTTTTAAATGAGAAAAGACTTTTTATGGAGAGAAAAACAAAATATAAGATTTAAGTCGTTAAGAAAACAGCCAAAATACAGATGAGAAAATTATATAACAAAGAACTCAATGCCCCAAACAAGAGAGACCAGAAAAGAAGAGGTGTAAGCATCCCAGAGAAGAGGCATGAAGCTATATAAGATCGCATGTTCACTAAACTAAAGTGAGGAACTTCCCTAAAGATCTGAACTGACAGCCCTGGACAAGGACTCCAAGCCTTGAAACTTCTTTATGTCAATTTCTCATCTGCAGACTTGTGAATACCATTGGAGAACTGAGAGAAACAACTGGAATTTTGATCAACTGTTTGGAGCAACAGATCAACAGACACAGGCACTGGCAAATAACAAATTATACAATTCTTTTTCTAAAGTTGGATGTGTTAGACTCCAAGTATTGGCTGTATGTCCTTGCTCTGTCTGTCACTCTGCCTCACTCTCTCCACCAGTTTGTTGCAAGCTCTGTCACATGAGCATGCACACATGCAAGTCCCAAACCCAACCCATATACTCAGAATGCAACAATATGTGCAGATACCCTGACACACACAAGCCACCAGTACAAGCTGCAGTGGTGGTAAGGACAGATGCTGGTATATGTGTGGGGTGGGTATCTATGTTCCATGTTTGTTCATGCAGTACAAGGCCACAGCCACAATACAGGAACTAGTTCTAAAAGAAGAGGGAATGGTGAAGACTGAGACATTTATCTTTTCCCTTTGAAAACTTGCATCATGAACTTCATTGAAAGGTTCTGCCTATTAAAGACATCTACTTGAACAATCCTATGAAAGAGGTCTCCATTGCAGGTGACCCTCACCAGGGCATTTTTAGATTTGGGGTGGGTCCCTATATGGGNCTGGTATAGCCTCCCACGAGACAGCTATATCAGGGCCCTTTCAGCATTATCTTGCTGGCATATGCAATAGTGTTTATTTTTGGTGGCTGATTATGGGAAGGATCCCTGGCAGCCGCAGTCACTGGTTGGTCCATCCTTTTGATTCAGCTTCACACATGATCTCTGTAACTCCTTCAATGTGTGCTTTGTTCTTAATTCTTTTAACTCATGTATACATTGTTTTTCCTTACGACTATTTGATCAAAGTAGTGTATTGGGAAGAAAAAAAAAACTTGAAAATTTTGTCATAGTATTTAATCCCTTCAGGATCTGGACCAATTTGTCCATATTTATCTATTTTTAAGATATATTTTTATTTTTAAATTTTGTATGTGCGTGTATGTGCTTGTGCGTATGTGTGTGTATATGTGTGTGTGTGTGTGTGTGTATGTGCTTGTGTGCGCATGTGTGTATAAGTGTGTGTGTGTGTGTGTGTGTGTGTGTGTGTGTGCGCGCGCCCGTGTACAGGTGCTCTCAGGGCCAGATCCCCTAGGCCTGGCATTACAGTCATCTGTGAGCTGCCCAGCATGAATGCTGAGTACCAAATGTGAGTCCTCTGCAAGAGCTGTATAGACTTTTAGCCACTGAGTTGTGAGGGAGGCCTCTGTTCAGATTTATCTTGTAAAAATCTCTTCTTGGTCTTTTTAAACATCAAAACTAAATGATACACAATTTCCAGAGCATGCTGCCTTAGCCCTTGGCACACTTTACATTCTTGGTTGGGGATATTTTTGTCTGTGGGATATCCTGGGTTTAGCTTCAGATAACTGACTCATCAAAGAGATGGGTCACTTTATTCATGAATTTTATAAGATCTTTGTTTGCAGATATTTGGAATAAGGTTACGCTCAGTATGAGGTACTCTTCAGAAGAATGATCATTTTTTTCCATCTTTAAATTTTCAGTACCTGTCATAAAGTAGTAGGAATGTCTATTGAATACCATCAGTGAGAAAATATTTACCGGGAATTATCAGTAAATATCCTTCTACCATGCAGACATACAGCTCTGAGGTTAAAAGTGTGATTAAAAGATGGTATTAAATTGCATATCATTTTAATAGCCATGCTACTTTGGGCTTACTATTCAATGTGTCTAGATTCCACATTCCTAAAATGTATATATATAAAATACACATCAACTATATAAGTATTAAATATATAAACATATATAAATGCACACACAACATTTAAAGTAATTTAGGAAATTTTCCATCAGTGTTAGCTGCCAATATCATTTATTTGGGTCTGGAATATAAAACATAAATAGAACAACATTTATGAACCAAATAAGTCTGGACATACTGTGATGCCATGACGCACCATGACACATGTCATAAACTATGATGCTTGGATGTGAATGGAATGCACCATGACACATGTCATGAACTATGATGCTTGGATGTGAATGGAATTCCACTGTTTTATCTACCCAACTTTCTCCTTGCTTACTTCTCTCCTGCCTCTCAGATTTCCCCTTTGAGGAATTACCTTTCCTATGGTACTTGCAGAGTCAGATATCCAGCTCAGATGTGGCTGAATAGAAGAGAGTCAATGTGGCTTCAAGAAAGACCACGCTCATTCATTCCTGCACTTTTTAATGGATACTCACACTAATGAGGAATTTATAGCCGAAAGTAGAATTCACACCATACCATGTCTTTCTGGACCTTGCTGAGTTCTGTGAGTGTGGTTTTTAAATGTACACTAACTAGTAAATTCCCTTTTCAGCTTCCTTCAGTGTGAATAGAGATGGTAATACAACTCAAGATTCCTTGATTAATGTACCCATGTCAAGTCAGGTTAAGAATTATTATTATTTTATTATGTACTAGATGCATTTTCGGCTGTCACTGTAAAGGCATTAATTTGCACCAATTATTTTAATTCAAAAAATGGGGACATTTATAATCAACCTTGGTCTCACACCTGGTAGCCAGAAGAAAGTAGATACAAAATCCAAGGAACAGAAAGCTCTATCTTTGATAATGTGGCATCTTTCTCTCTTTTTGAGAAGTTACTTTTTAAATGACATATATGCATGTGTGTCTTCATGTGGGTATGTGCATGTGAGTGCAAATGCCCTTGAAGGTCAGAAACATGGGATGCCCTTGGAGCTGCCTATAATGTGAGTACTAGGAACCAAACTCAGGTCTTCTGGAAGAGCACTATATACACTTAACTGCTGAGCTATCTCTCTAACCCCAGTGCATCTCTTAAAGAACATAGATATAAAAGAGGAAAAATCCAAAGTCATTCTACAGCAGAGGTGGGAATCTCCATGTTTTTTGGACACCACAGAACTACTGAGGACCCACTGATGCTCATAGTTCACTATGAGAGTTATCACTCTAAAGGGTCTAGGTCCTCTTAGGTTAAGTTCAAATGCAGTAGTGAGGGAATTTTCACAAGGCATTGAAAGCAGAGTTTCCATAATGATTTAGGCAACTTAGAAGGATTCTAAAGTCCAAGATGGAGCATACGCCATAATTCTGAAGCCAATTTGGCAAATCTTGCAGTGTCACAGTGCTAAAACTGGAAGGATGTAGGCACTGGATTTGGTCTTCTTTGTGACTATTTTCTATAAAAGGAAAGATTCTAGGATAAAATCAAGAATTTGAAAATTAATTTCAAGCTTGTGGCCTCATCAATTTCATTGCAATAAAACTACAGTCACTTTGCAGTAGGTCACAGAACACAATCAACAAAGACGACCTTTGAGAACTCATTTCAGCTTTGAACAGAACAACCATAATGAGCCCAATTAAAATAATTGTTGAGAAGCGTTTGCACTGGATTCCATAGCACACAAAGGACAACACCACAAAATTGAATTGATTGCTTTCTAAAGAGAACATCAG
Organism: Mus minutoides; assembly: GCA_902729485.2. NCBI lineage: Eukaryota > Metazoa > Chordata > Mammalia > Rodentia > Muridae > Mus > Mus minutoides. The sequence goes on along the minus strand of LR749991.1, from coordinate 999,791 downwards.
AGTTTAACGGAGGAAATGCTGTTGCTGACGGTGATGGGCAGGGACTTGATGCAGAGCTCACTGGATCCTGCCTCAGACAGCAGGGCAAGAATAAACCTATTTCCTGCTGTACACATCTGCCTTTGTTGGGGGTCAATGGTTAAATAAGAGCCAGTGGTGTGACCAAATCACAGAAATGCATCCAGATCTTCTGAAATGTGTTCTCCAAGAGAACAGAACGCACACCATAAAGTGCCTGTTTTATGTAATGGGTTGGCACTTTGAAACACAGAATGGTATTCTCTATTAGCCTTGGGGCAATTGAGAGAAAAGCTGTCAAATCATTTTTCAAAGGGCTTACTTGCCAACAGAAACCCAGTTGAGAAAGGCTAACTGGTATTCCTGCATGTGAACCTGCATATGCCAGGCTACATAACTAAGTAATAGTTTTTACTGCAAGCAAGGTGGCCAGCACTAACTACTAAGAATGGTTCTTGAAACAATTTTCAAACCTCACCTAGAAAATCCAACACTGGGAAGAGCAACATTCATCATCCTTGATTCCCACCTTCACATCAATAACCAATGTCCTGCGGTCCTATCCATGCTGTCAGTGGATCTCAGCTCTCACTCTGCAGAGCCACACAACACAACTTGAGCCACAGTCTGGCCATCTTGGATCCATCACAACCATTAGTCCCTAAGCTGCCAAGTGTATCTTATTATGCAGAAATATGACTCAATCCAAGGATGACTGAATATTATGACTTCAGCAAAACTGCCAAACAAATTCTGATTTGTTTTGTAGTTGGAGCTTTGTAAAAAGCCTTATATATTTATCCTGAGCTTCTCAGTAGAGGCTCACAATGCTAGATTTTGATTTCTGTGTCAAATCCTGCTAATTCACTATCCCAACAGCTACTCCTTTAATTCTGACTTATAAGAGCTATATTTCTCTCTTTTCTGATGATTTCTTACAAGTATACAGTGTAGTTAGATCATATGTAACCTACATATCCTCCATCTTACTCCTTCTCGACCCCTTAGAACCTTTACTTTTTCTTCTTTAAAAAATAATTTAATTAATTCTTTGAAAAATTTATGCAACATATTGCACTATTTCACCCCAGTCTCTCCCTTAACTCCTTCTGGATGCACTCTCACATCCCCATCTCCCACTTCTGTCTCCTCTTTTTAATTTGTGCTGTCTATAATCTCTTGGATGTGGGGGCATCTTCTGAAATGTGGTGGACCTACCAGGAGCTACAGCCTTCAAGGAAGCTGACTCTCCTTTCCCCAGAAACCATCAAATGTATATAGTTTCTGGGTAGGGGCTCAATGGCCTATTTCCATAAAACTTGAATTTTTAGCTAGAGACACTGCTAGACATTCGAGAAGAAAAAAAAAAAAAAACATTGGAAGGGACTTCTCTGTATTCTTCTACAAGAGATAAAATCCGGAGTTACACCAAACTATAAAGTGACCCTAGTAGGTAGGGAGGCTGAGAATTAAAGTGACAGAAGAAAAGGATAAAACCATCCTCTGCTTTACCATACTGCTTTAAAACATCCCTGACAGCTGTTTTAGATATTACCTAGTTGCTGTGATAAATACTCTGACAAAAGCAAATTATGGGAGAAGGAGTTCAGTAGAGATCAAAGTTCAAGCGTCCAGGCCATCATGGCAGGAAAGTCAAGGTGACCGGAGTTGGAAGGAGCCACATTTCAACTACAATCAGGAAGCAGACAGTGAGTTCATGCTGCTTCTCAGTTCTCTTGCTTTACTTACACAGACCTGGATCCCAACCAGGGGAATGGTACCACCCAGAGTGGGCAGGTCTTCTTATCTCAATTAATAAAATCAAGGTAAGCCTCAAAGGTATGCTCAGAGGCTTGTCTCTCCAGAGACTCTAGATTTTTATCAGCTTCACAATTAACACTAAACATTATTTGTAAACCTCTAGATTCTTTTTCACAGGAAGGGAAAAAGACACCTTTTTTTTCATGTTTAATCATCTGTTTCAAGTGGCAGAGCATAAATCTAATTTGAGTAATCCACATGCATTTCTTAGTAAATGTCAGGTGACCTAACCAACTAACTGAAGTCAAATATTTGAATAAGTTTGGAGCCACTGAAATTGAAATAATGTACTAAAGACAGTAAAATATGCAAACTCACAAAACTAGTAATAAA
>LR749991.1:863827-985068 GCA_902729485.2 Mus minutoides | reverse complement strand
TTTTTTTTCATGTTTAATCATCTGTTTCAAGTGGCAGAGCATAAATCTAATTTGAGTAATCCACATGCATTTCTTAGTAAATGTCAGGTGACCTAACCAACTAACTGAAGTCAAATATTTGAATAAGTTTGGAGCCACTGAAATTGAAATAATGTACTAAAGACAGTAAAATATGCAAACTCACAAAACTAGTAATAAACATTTTAGAGCATCCCTCAACTGGTAATAAGTATACAGGAACAAGATTTTCCATTTATTAATTAAACAGTAAAGTATAATTTAGAGAAAAATCTAGATCAATAATAAATAAGGGATAAATAAATGAGTCAATATAATGTGTGATACTTATGAAGATTAGTGAAGTGGTGGTCTTTGGGAAAGCCTTACAACTTATACTTAACCAAATACAACAGATTCTGTCTAAAGGGTAAGGCTTAATGGTTAATATGCCAACAAACTGTGTGTTTTTTTTAGTCTGTTTCTTAGTTATTGATATCTTTGTGGGACTCATTGACTTGATGACTGTTTATATTCAATATTTCACTTCTGGCCAAATGGAGACTTTGGTCTTTTAGCTTTTATGTGCAAGAGACAGACATCTTAGAAAAATTCCCAGGACAATAGAAAATTATTAACATATTTTTGATGTCCTGTGAATCCTCTAAAGTCTGATTTCCACTCTATAATCTTGAAAGGTTATTAATATATTTTAAATTAGACCAAGCAAAAAGACTGAAAGAATTAGATTGTATTTAAAGTAATGTCTAAAGGAGTATTAGATTGCTTTGATCATTCAGGCAGAAATTTAGAGTTGCTCTCTAAGAAATGGGAATTTGCAACTATGTGATTATTTGATCAAAAACTATTTGTTTTAGCAAATGTTCATGATAAATGTAGTATAAGGATTTTACAGCTGTCCCAGCTCTCCTCTAATTCTGTGTTGGGCAGCCCCTTAGGGAAACAGTTAAGACTCATCTCTTCTTTGTAATTTCAGCGTTATACTTTTAATGCTTTGGAATCCTTGCTCTGGCTTCATATGCAAATATCCATGGTTATGTTTATGTAAATTATCAGCACACATTATTCAGTCTAAGAACCTAAAGCAGCGTGTAGTATTGGATTTAATTGGAGTGATTTATTCCTGGCCTGCTCAGTTGGCTGTTGTAGATTCTTACTTCTTCACATGAGTCACAAATGGAAATGGATCTGGAATGAGTCACAAATGGAAATGGATCTGGAATATTTAGGAGGATTACTTTTCTGGCAATTGTTTTTATTCTGTCACTCACTTCTTTGTTACAACTATATTGCTAATGAGATAACAGGATAAAGATGCCTTACCCCTGTGACGTCCATAACCTTAATGGCAGCAAGCTGGCCTGTTTTGACATGACGACCCTGTAAGAAAAAAAAAAAAACAATTTCAAAAGGTTTATTTGTGATGAACAATGTTAGTATTCCATTCCAACAACTCACAGATCAATGCCTAAATCAATGTTACAGTATGACAGCAACCAGACAGACAAAAACACAGATAGACACATAGAAATTAGGATGTTGGACGATCTAGTTCTGTTAGTATTTGATTTGTTTTTTAAAAACCTCTTCAACTCTTTTTTATAGGGGTTCTCAAGTAGAAGAAATGGAAGTGCTAGATAATTTGATTCCTTTTCTCTCAAAGGAACTAGAGAGAGGCAGATTCACACAGAAGTGGAGACCGGCCTGGGTGGAAGGGATGAGAATCTCAGGAAGCAGGAACTGAAGAGACTTTCTTCCAGTTCTTAAAATATTTTGAACTTTGGGCTGGGAGTGTGGCTTAGCAGTAAGTCCACTATGTACAAGGTCTGAGGTTCAATCCCCACAACTGAAAAAAATTAGCAAAGTCAATTGGCTCAAGCTGCTGTCAGCTGAGCACTGGCAAGTTCATGGAGCCGACACTTAGCATGGGGACAGGGGACAAGAATGATCACTTTCAACTCTTTTCATCCCTAGGAGCATCTAAAAATGATGGAGGTAAGAGCTACTGGGCCTCAGCACACAGGGCTGGAGGCTCTCTTGAGGTAACCTAGTCAAGGCTACAAGAAGATACAGTGGCCACAGCATTCTCTTGGTGTGCCTCAAATAGCTGTCAGAGTGATGGAGGCCGGAAGGATATTGTGATGCTGTGTTCCTGTCTTCAGTGTGGGACCCACTACTAGATTTAACGACCGCCAACCACATCTTGAACAATGTTGTTCTTCCTATAAAGAATGGAGAGAAGGGCACCTGTATACAAATACAGGGGTTCAATTTGGTATCAGCAAACTATGATCCAGTTCTCTGAATGGTCCCCTTGGGCTGGACAAAGGCCGCCCTTGCAAGTGGGGAACAGCACTGTCCAAGGGCTGGCCATTTTTGTGGAATCCAGCTTTGTAGAGGGCTCACTTGCTCTGACTTTGTGGTCTGAATGCTTGCAGTTCTCTATCGTGTGTGTGTGTGTGTGTGTGTGTGTGTGTGTGTGTGTGTGTGTGTGTGAGAGAGAGAGAGAGAGAGAGAGAGAGAGAGAGAGAGACAGACAGACAGACAGACAGAGACAGAGACAGAGAGACAGAGAGGCAGAGACAAGACACAGAGACACAGAGTCAGAGAGACACAGAGAAAGACAGAGAGAGAGAGAGAGCGAGAGAGAGAGAGAGAGAGAGAGAGAGCGCATTGTTAGCCTGTGGACTGATCTGCCCCCTACATCTAGGGTGTCCCTTGCTTTCTTGAACCTACAGTCTGTCTACTTTTTTCTAGACTTAATTAAAGCCTGACTTCTGTCCTGGTCAGTCAGTCCTCACTTCCGTGCTACCATGGAAACACATCCCTGTTTGCATCATTGCATGGTGCCCAAAGTATCACCGTTATGCCTTCCTGTCTCTTTCTCCTTTCTTTCCCCACTGGTATCATTTGTAACACTGCCCCTAGAATCAAACCTTAATTGGCACTTCCTCTGGTCACCCAAGCCTAGACATACATTTCGCGTCCCTTTCTCCCCATGAATGTCTGTGGGAGTACTTCTGCCAAAATAAAATTGCAGACACGAGGTTTTTAACTCCTTTGGAAGCACAGGCTCTTCTTTGAGGGAATAATTTGTTACAAGGATACCTCAATGTCTAATTAAAGAGTAGTAGCTAGCACAGAGCATAGCTATCCTACCATGTGGTGCTGAGGACAGAGAGCAGAGGAGAAAATCCATCCCTGTTAACTTTCACACAGAAGGCACTGGCCAGTTCTTGGTTTGAAATCCATAGAAATAACTGCTATTTTAAAACTAAGAGTACATGATTTTGTGTGTGTGTGTGTGTGTGTGTGTGTGTGTGTGTGTGTGTGGCTTCGTGTTTTAAAAGTGTTTTCTATGAATATAGAAAACAAGAGAACATCTCTATACTCCACTTTAAATTTCACTTTCAAGCTGAAAAGAAGGGCTTTTGATGGAGCTGACACATGAATGATGCCACCCTGAGATAGCAGGTTAGGCTTAAATGAAGTCCTGCAGATGGAACAATGAGTGCTTTGGCATAGGTCCAGGCAAAGGCAGCCTCTCAGTGGAGCAGGGTGGCTCCTGAGCTGTCAAACTTTGATGGTCAGGAAGGACCACAAAGGATCAGGGAGGACCCGGCTCAGCATGAGCTGCCTTGTCCATCATCACCAGAGGATGTCAAAGCTGGTTACTATCTAGATTAAGGCCGACCTTCAGGGAATGGTTAGGAGTCAGCTGACTTCAAGATCATTAAAAAACAGAGGTACAGTTAGGATTGAGGAGCGCATGTGTAGACACACACACACACACACACACACACACACACACACAGAGAGAGAGAGAGAGAGAGAGAGAGAGAGAGAGAGAGAGAGAGAAGGGCAGCCAAGTTTTTGGAGCTCTCAGGTGCTGAAGTCTGTGAGTCAGACACAGTCCACTCTTCTCCCTTCCAACTTCCTCCTGTGTCATTGTTGTAAAGAACTATGCTGCCTCTTCTTCCGTATAAAATAATCCAACGCCAAGGCAAAATGTGACTCACGCAAGCACGCTTAGGCCTTTCCTTTGTCTGCTTCCTGAAATAAATGCAGGAGGAAAACAACAGCTTCCTCAGAAATGGCTGCAGAAGCTTCACCTCTGTGCCCCTATTTTCTAAGGAAAAGCACGAAAGCTGCGGAGCTGCTTGCCCGAGGCTAGCCTGGAAGAGAGCCCTTTCATTTCTATGTCACCAATGCACATTTTTTCCCAAAGCAGCACACAGGCTGGATCAGACAGCCACAGCCCCATCTCACTCCCCACCCCCTTCAAGGCTTCCTTTCTTTTGAATTAGCTTAGAGACAGTCTTGGTTCCGCTGAGGAAAGCTTCTTCAATGTTTTTAGTTGCAAATGAATGTGCTGCCTTTGTATTGCCTCTGCAGTCTGTGCTAACTCCTGCTGGTCCCCACCAGGGCTGTGATTTTCTTTTCTTTTTTTTCAAATAAGAATTTCCAGAATAATAAAAACAAATCAAATCAAATCAAATCAAAGGGCTGAAAATGTTGCTCAGTGGTAGAACAGTTGCTCAGGATGTACAAGGCCCTAGGACCACAGCAACCACCAAAAAAAGGAGAAAAGATAAGAGTGCAGAACACACAGTAGTGGCTGGTGTTGTCTTGTAGATCAACTCTGGTTAAATCTATCTATATGTGTCCATCTGTCTGTCTATCCATCAGTCAACTGGTGACACAATATACCATCTGGAGTAGTGGCTCTCAACCTTCCTAATGCTGTGACTCTTAAACACAGTTCCTCATGTTGTGGTGAAAATAAAATTATTTGGTTGCTATTTCATAACTAATTTTTCAACTGTTATAGACCATCATAGAAATATCTGATAGGTAGAATATCTAATGAAAAAGCTGTTGGATCTCCCCCACCACCACCAAAAAAAAAAAAGGTTCTCAACCCACAGGTTGAGAATGGCTGATCTAGAGTCTCTAACACAGACTGATGTCTCAGAAAGCTAGCTGTCAACTATATCATGTACATTCTCTTTCTAAGAACCGCCCTCAGCTGAAGGAACTACCCCACCTAGGGTCAAGCTCCCATCTGGAGACAATTGGAACAGGATGATAGCTTGGACCAGGGTGGAAGTGTTAGAATTCTAGAAAAGAACAGACAGCCTAGAAACACAGAGAAAGCTTAAGGTAGAGGGCATACGAAGAAGCTAGATAGTTTTTCTCCAAGCCTTCTGTAGTGTGGGATGGAGAAGGATCTGAGCCAATATTTGCTAAATAACACATTAGATGAAGATTTGACGTATGAGATTGTGCTCTCATTCTTGGTACCACTGACATTCCACATCAGTCCCCTTCGGTCCCTCACATTTCTGTCTAGCCACAAACTCTATGGGACCAGATGAGAGGGAGAGGTTCCAGGCAGTGATTACAATTGCCTGGCTTGCCAAGAAGGTAAAATGAATTTAAGTGAAGCTCTTTTAAATTCTCCAGAGAGTGCATCTCAGGAAATTGATAGAGATCAGACGAAAACAGAAATGACCCATTCATCTTTACCTCTCTCTGCTTTGTCACAATGAGGACAAGGATGTACTCCATCTCCCACTCCCAGTTAGGATGAAGGCTGCCAGTCTCATCCTCAAGATGTCAGGGCATACTCAAGAACACTATTGTCCTTAGATAGACACATGGCTTGAGGGGGCTGTAGAGATGATTCAGTGGTTAAGAGCACTGAATGCTCTTACAGAGGGTCATGGTCAATTCCCAGCATCCACATAGTGGCTCAAAGTCATCCATCACTCCTGTTCCAGGTGATAGATCTGCAGCCACTGTATGTACATGGCACATAACTTTAAACATCCACACACATAGAAATAAAACTTAGAGAGGAAACACGCCTTGAGTATATAAGAGAATTCTATGGAAAGATTCCAAAGATTCTTAAAAATCACAAATATTCATGGAACATTCCTGAAAGTATCTACTCTTAGGGTTTCTCCAGGTCAAAGACAACCACTGTTGCTTTGGTTGGCACATGGCACTCACTGGTGACTTCATAGGCTCTGCTTAACAAGTCTGCAGAGAGACTTGACTCCTAATGATTCTCAGGCTATGGAAGACTCCAAACAAGGTCCTATCCTAGAACCATCCCCACAAGATTACCCTCTCCCTCAGTACCATACACTGCCAACCCTCTACCAAGGCTTGATTATAGATTACTCAGGGCTGGGTCCATCAAAAGCTAAGGCTTGCTTATAGACTCCAGGAGGGAACAAGATACTTCCTCCCTTCTTGTTGGAAACTAGATGCCTCAATTTCTGTGTGGCTGCTTATAAATCAAGATGGATGCCTCTAGTAGTTGGTTTGGGTTTCTGCTGCATGTGGCAGAGGGATATATGGACCCTGGTGTGATTCGAGCCTGAGAAGTTGCTTTCAAAGCCATAAGACATGTGATTATGGAGAGCTGGATAACTCCTTAAGATACAGAAAGGGACTAGCCTTGACGCAGTCTGTCAAAAGCAGAGTGGGAAGCCTTTAGTGTTCAACAGCTTACGAGCACACGTGTGAGCCATACAGAAATCACCAGTCACTCCTGAGATCCGAATGACCTAATGCTGTGGGTCTTAGGGTCCAGTCCTCAGGCTGCCAGGCTCTACACCCTGAAAGAGAATGCTTCTCCTTGTCCATTTATCTCCTTCCCCAGCCCAGGACAGCTGCTTGCAATACATGGTTCCCAAAACATGCCAATAAACATGAAGTTGTTACGCTCGGTGAACTGGATGCTTTGCTTCAGTCACTCTGAGCCAAGAAGTCAGTCAACTGACTTAACCTGGGAGAAGCTCGGAGAAGCACTATCTGAATAGCAGAGAGCTGGCACAGGAAGGACCTGTCACAGGAAGGGAGAACCATGTGGTCTGCGGCAGGGGGCTGTGACAAGGTTTCCTACATAAGGGTTTGCTTTGTTTCTGGTTTGCTTCTCCATGTTAACCAACAGACTGAGGGGGCCTTTGAGCAAGCCCGATCCCTGAGCTCATCTGTTTATTATCGGCACTGGAGACAGAGGGGGAGGGGGAGAGAGAGAGAGAGAGAGAGAGAGAGAGAGAGAGAGAGAGAGAGAGAGAGAGAGAGAGAGAGAGAGAGACTCATTTTCCTCTTCTGAGGCCCTGCTTAGATTTGCTATTTACACTGACCCCGGTAGGCAGAGGTTTACCACTAGTGGATAAGATAGAGGGTACTGGTGGTGACCATGAGGCGTAGGTCGGGGAGGGGGTTGCTAAGGAGGACAAATAATAGTCACAAAGACAGTGCTGAGTTTCAGAAGGAAAGCTGTCCACCCCCAGAGTGTCTCAGTCCTCCCCAGGTGTCAGCAGCAGTAGCAGCAGTATGAAGAGGCCTGTGCACTCAGAGCTGTCAGACAGCAAAAGGCCCATAGTGTTCCCAAGTCAGGAGCACAAATGGAGACCCACTTGACTCCCTTGTGGCTGCTGCTGAATACAGCCTCTCCCACAGTGTCCTCAAACCTCCAGAAGTTTTCATTACAACAAAGGAAATGTCATTCGGGAAAGCGCTGGAATATAATTAGGGCCCACCAAATCTAAAGTAATTCAGAGGGGGAAAAAATAGACAGTAATGAAAGGGAAGCTCTCTGGTCCTTACTGAATCTCTGCTGTACGGCTGACACAAAAATCAATTTCAACAGGCTTTAGCTGAATCTGGGCAGGAACCAGGGCGACAGATGAAATTTAGTGAGCAACCTACTGGTGTCATAATGATTCCTGAGCGAGGGGGAAAGGGCTCTAGTGAGGGCTCTCACTCAGATGTCTCCTCTGTGAGAGCACGTGTACATCATCATATACCATATACGCTATTTATAGGGGATGGACTTTAAAGTAGCATATGTTTTAATCCTAATAAATGCCTGCACATTCCACTGTACCTCAGACACTTTAAAATGGTGGTTTCCTGCAAGGCAATTTTGCCCCTTGGGGACATGTGACAGTGTCTAAACTTCTGATTGCTATGACTATCTGTCAGTGCTGGCATCTTTCGAGTAGGGGCAAGGTATGCTGCTAAACATGCCATATTTAAAAGAGATTCTCCTTTGTCCGACGCACAATTATTGAGCTCTCAAATGTCAGTGGAACCAAGGGATGAGTGTGGTCCTTAGAGCTTGACATTTAATAGATGTCCAGTGCACAATGAAGTGTGTGCAGAACCACCAGTTACACAGATGACCAGATGAGGCCTTAGCTGGGGATCTCATGGGTGATGGGCAGGGAGGGGACAGACAGGTGACATTGTTCTGTCTTTGCTTAGTAGCAACTCACAAATGATTTTAAACCATGTTTTGCTGTTTGTATTACAATTTCCATACCAGTTTATATCATATGTTGAGTATATTCCCTGTGCCTTCCCTTTTCTTGGCTCTCCTCACTCCCATCAAAACTCTAATGATGATCTTCACAAAAATAGAAAAATACATACATTAATATGGAAGAACAAAAGAGCCTATATTGCCAAAGCAGCCAGTCCTGAGCAGAAAGCATAACACTGACATCATCACCGTTCCTGACTTCAACTATACTACAGAGTTATAGTAACAAAAGCAGCATGGTATGGGGCAAAGTCAGACACGGAGAGCAATGGGCGAGGTATGGGGCAAAGTCAGACACAGAGAGCAATGGGCGAGAAGACACTACTTTTTGAAATGAGGTCAATGCTTCTCAACCAAACCATGATGTGGCCTCTGGGACCATTCTTCTGACTTTGGTGTGTAATTGGTCACTTAACCAGGTCTTCATTATTTCTATAAAAACATGGATAATGTAGTGTGAGGACTAAAGAGGCTTGCAGTTCTTAGAAACAGTGGGACAACTGATGCTTAGGATATTAATTTTGGAAAGTGTGTTCCTTTGTGCTGGCTAGTTTCATGTCAACTTGACACAAGCTAGAGTCATCTGGGAGGAGGGGATCTCAAATGGGGAAATGCCGCAGCTTTGCCTATGGGTAAGTTTGTGGGCAACTTTCTTGATTGACCATTGATGTGGGAAGGCCTAGCACACTATGTGTGGTGCTAACCTTTGCTAACTCCCATGTCACTAGCACAGGCCACATGAGCTACATGCTTTCTAAGCATTGACCTTCATGCTATTCTATGCATTAGGGGAGCAAAGTCAAAAACAAAAAAAAATGTATTGTAAAAGTTTCTGTTATGAATTAAAGGCATTCTTTCAGAGTGAGGGACCATACCAATCTGACAGCAGGCATGCCTGTCCTTGGGGACTAAGTCAGTGGAAACAAGGACTCAAGTGCCTCATTGATGTGTGTTCCCTAGAAGACAGTAATTCTGGAAATAGGTTCTCCTGAAATCTTGGGGCAAGGAACATAAGTGAAATATGAGGCCTCCTGAGAAAGAGCAAGAGTCCTTTTTAGTAAGTAAGGCATGCCCCAGCTCTCGGCCAGCCTGAATGGGCAGATGGTTGACGAGATAGTAAGTGTACTGACAGACAGCTAAATTTAGCTGCAATATGACTCCCCTGCTAGGAAGCTTCCTTTCCAGAAGGGTGAGGTTTCCCTGACTCCAGTGAAATTCTTCTTTTGACCACACTTTCATCCTATCGTTCGCTGACAAGTCAGGGATGGTGAGAAGTGGGGGAGAGCATGCTGCTGACTCTCTGACCACCCTTTCTTCTCACACAGGCCAGGAGACTGGCACAGTTCTTTAGTGAAGCCTTGCAGGTCATACAAGCCGGAATGATGGTTAAGAGGAAGGGAGTGACAGATAGAAGGTATTCAGGGGTGATCTGGGAGGGTCTAGAGTAACTTTTGGTTAGAGGCCCTTTATCCATAAAACAGATATAATTAGGTTACTAGTTTGCAGTAGAGATTAATACATATTGAGACAGTTGGTGGTGTGCCTGGGTAAGTGACAGGGATATACCCTTTTGGTGCTTTATGGGAAATATTTATAACTTCTGTCCTGCTGTCCCCATCTCCACCACACGGCGAACCTGGTTCCCTCATCCTCCTCGAATGTGCCACAGAGCCTTTACTTCTCTTCCTTCTGCTCTGCCTGCTTGACGCTGCCTTTAGGTCTATATCCTGGGCTCCTGTGTCAATAAGAGTCTTCCCCTATCTTCCCTCCCCCATTCTTGCCAATATTTTCCCTCATCTTAGGGTCACCTTGTGCAGTATACATTATAATTCACTTTTTACCTATATAAGGCATCTTTCATTCTCTAATGGATGTGTCTGGTGAGCAGGGATTTCTCTAGATTTTGATCATGGCTACATCTTCAACAGCTCATTCATGCCTGCAGTATGGCCACTCAATCCCCCACGTGCTGTGGGAATGAGTTCTCTGGAAACGAACATCTCTCTCTCTCTCTCTCTCTCTCTCTCTCTCTCTCTCACACACACACACACACACACACACACACACACACACCACAGAATCTCCTTTTAAAGGCACAGCAGTGGAGATAAAAGAAGCACCGTCATCAGAGAAGAAAACTGAAGCTTTCAAAGGAGGAGCCCTTGCAGGTTGACTCTGCATCAAAGTAAGGAGCAGGACAGCATTGCCTTCCTCTTTATTCTCTTCACACCTCGGAAGCTAAAGGACAAAGTAAAGGCTTCATAATTAACATATATTTCATTTATTTGCTATCCAGGGTGATTCGTTTCTGTAAATATATAATTATTTCATTTAAATGTTAGCAACATGGATATTGAAAAGTTATGGACGACTGAAAAGTTAAAAAGCAGAGAAGCAAAGGTGGCCACTCCCCCAAATTACATTCCTCCTGGCAGCAGCTGACATTTCAGCCTTACAGGTAGCAATTAGGGATGAGCCTGCTTTTAGAACCAGAGAGAACATTTGACAACCTTTTCCTTTCTTTCATTTTCCCTAAAGGAAATGCGAGAGATAGTTTATCTCCAGTCAAACATGAGTGACCATCACCCTGGAGAACAGATTCAGGTTTCCTGTAGTCATGGATCCTAAGGTGGAAGTATGCCCATCAACATTGTGTGGTCAGAAAAAACGATAAAATGTCATAAATCGATGCACTTGGAAATACAGTGGGAGGCAGGTTACAGAGAGGTGGGAAACCTGCTGTAGGCGGCCCTTCCTTGACACAGTGTGAAAAGATGGAGCTAGCAAATGCTTAAGCCTTTCAGGCCACAGTCAGCAAGGTCACCCACAGGGAAGCCTGAGCAACCCTTTCCCCCAGGCCCCACCCCCACCCCCTGGCAATCTCAATGGTGAAAAGGAGAGAGACAGAAGATCACAGCAGGCTGACCACCAGCCCAGCAGAGTGGGTGAGTTCCAGGTTCCAGTGAGGGACTCTGTCTCAAAACATCAAGGTAGACAGCTTCTAAGGTGAGGCTTGTTGCCTCTACACACGTGCACACACACCAAAGCACCTAATACACAGGCACACATTCATACATAGTAGAAAAGAAAACCAATGCATATTGGTTCATACATTCATATTCAGTAGAAGAGAAAACCAGAACTGTACTGGCTTTTAAGTATCATTCCTAATCTGACCAAACAACAACAACAACAACAGCAGCAGCAGCAGCAACAACAACAAAATCTGTATTAGATGCCACAAACCTAATAGAAATTTAATGCTAATACTAACGTATCACCCATTGATAGACATTCAACAACTACACTTATGGATACTATAAAATACTTAGCAACTGACGCACGATGCTTTTAAAGTCTGGAGTATTCTTTTCAAACAAAAGAATATTGCGACTTTAACAATTTTAAAAGCTTTCTTTGAGGAGAGAATAATTCAGAAAACAAATCGGGAAGGCATGACAAATCTGCAGGAGATAAACAGACAGGAGCCAGAGGAATGAGAATACATACATTCCTCTCAGAAGCTTGATGTCTTCAATTTTCCAATAAAGCTCTAGGCAAGTCCTTTTGACTTTTATAAAGAAGGGAACAGAAATGCTTGTCAGACCCCCTTTCCTTACAAGATTCAAGTAAAAACAGGAAGATTAGATCAAGCAAGTTTCTATGGTCCACCTTACTGAGTCAACATTTCAAATTTGTTGTCCATAATGAAGTCCCATGTAGTTGTCTAAGCTTGACAACCCCTTTACAGGAAGGGTGTCACAACATATTGTAGATACCGGTAATGCTGGCAATATACCGAAACCCTGTCTTAAAATAAAAAGTAATAAAAACAGTCTGGGGATGTGGCTTCAGGGTAGATTGTCTGGCATGGGCAAAGCCCTGGGTTCCATCTGTTGTATGAGGATAGAGGAGGAGAAAGAGAAAAAATACCGTGTGTTCTATCTATGAACTATTATTGCCATGTATTAATTGGTACATTCTATTTAATAGACTGCATGTTTTCTAAAACAAACAAAATAAATCAACTGAATTGTAACAGGGTGTCATTCTAGCTCTATCATGAGACTTTAACTATTTTAAACAAAAATCATAGTATTAGGAGATTATTTTTAAAATGAGCAAGGAAGATACTTGAAAAGGCTTGTTTAAACTTTGCAAGAATACTTCGCATTTAATTGTGTAGATAATAACTCATAAATAATTTCTTTCCATATTGCTAATACTTGCAAATATTCTTAAGAAATATAGCCTTGGGAAGAGTTAACTGGGAACAAAGGGTCTCTCCTTGGGTCCTCTACTTGCATTCTGCCCAAAGGGGCATCCTGTGCAAGGATTGGAGCTCAGTAAAAGACTTTAGACTTTATAACACTGCACTCATGTAATAACATAGTTAACGCAAACACCACAGCCGACATCAAAGTAGGAGAATGTAGGGGAGAAAGGTCCCATGAAGCGGAGTTGAAATGATTGCTTGTTTAGGCTGAGTAAAAACATGTAACAGGCATCAAATCTATGAATGTTGGTGAAATAACTGGCCCCACTTATGTAAAAATAAAAGGTATAGTTGATTTAAAGCAGAATTTTAAAAATGTAATATGCTTATGTAAATTTCTGACAAGCAGTTTGCTGAAGCTTCAGCATCAGCAAGGAAGGCTGGGAAACGCTTTAAAAGTTTAGTACTATACTGGGTTAGAGTGTAAGACAAGAACGAGACCGGCTTTTTAAAAATCTGTGTGTTGATTCTTACAGTCTTGAACTGCCTTCCCTTTGTACCCTCTCATCTCTTTCAGATCACCTGCTACTCTATTCAACATGCACTCACTAATTAATAAACCTCTATGCAAGTGCAAATAGGAGTAACTGAGAGCACTTGCCTCCATGGGAATGAAAGTCCGGGTTCTCATTCCCTGTAGATTTTAATACCATGAACATTATAAGTAACAGTGATATCTTGACAGAAATGGTAAAGAAGGGAAGGACTCTGGAATCTATACAGCCAAGAACTGGAAGGCAAAGACAAAGGAAATCTGAACTGTGTGGATTCAGGTGGAATGAGAGCAGTTTCAGAGAGAGAGGGAGGGAGGGAGGAAGGGAGGGAGAGAGGGAGGGAGAGAAGAAAGGAACAAATGCTTCAGGAAAGAGGTGGACAAAGCCAGGATAATCTCTGCTGCCACAGCCTCTGAGCAGAACTGTCTGAGATCAGTCTCACCCCAAACTTCCCAAGTCTAACACACAGGTGAATCTGTGAGATTACCATGGAAACAAGGAAGGCTCACTACCTATAATAAAGGAGATGCCACTGAAGACTTGAAGAGTAAAATATATATATATATCATGCCCCTGTATGCCTTCTTTAAAACAAGATGGATTTTAACTACTGAAGATAAACAGGAGGCTGGGACTAATGGGCTGGGCAGTAATCCCAGATGAACCTGAAATTAGTTAATAGCTGACATATACCACACCAGGCACTGTTCTAAGTACTCCACTTTCACTAACCCACCATAGAAAACTATGAAGTAGCTTGGTGTTGCTGATGTCCTTATTCTACAAACAGGGACATGGGTACACAGACCTTAACTGGCTTCTCTAAGTTTCACTGAACATGAACATACTCTCACTAACGCTCATTTGTCTTACTCAAGTTTCCATACTGCTTCATGTAGAAACCATACCGCCAGGGGCTTTTCTCTAACTGAAAACACTTCACATACCTATCATTAATCTTCCTAATACTACTTTCTCCAGCAAAATCTTAGATTTGTAGCCATGACAAATGAGTTTTAGAATACGGATTTGCAAGTTAAGAACGTGATGCTATGGTGGACAGTATCCCAGAGTTCTAGAGCCTTGGAACTGGGCTGATCAACACAGACAGGAGAAAATGACAGAATAGGGAAATTTTTACTTAGTTCCAAGTGATCAGAAAGACTAGCTCCTCAAAAGGCAAAGAAGGACGTAGAAGACCCTGGGCAAGGCACTGGCCGATATACCAGGGAAGGCTCTGAGTCTGTGTAAGGCCATGAGGTCAACACCTACAGAGAGAGCAGAGGGGAGGAAGGCTGGGGAAGCAAATGACAAGGGCTTCCAGGCTCTCAGAGCTTCACTGACTGTCCCAATAGGCTCACGGGGTTTGAACATTTGCTTTTCATTTGGTTCTGCTACTCTGGGAGGTTATGGAATCTTTAAAAGGCGGAGCCTTGCTGATGTGGGTTTCCTTGTGAGCATGTCTTGAGGCTTTATGTCCTTGTTTCACTCCCTGCCTGTTCTCTGCTTCCAGACTGCTGATACTCTGTGACCACCTCTCTCACGGCTCTGTCACCATGCCTTCTTTAACACAGCAGACTGTACCCCCATTAAACTATGAGCCCAAACAAGCCCACTCTCTTTCAGCTTGCTCCTTGTCAGGCATTTGATCACAGGAACAAGCAAAGTCAGTAACACAGAGACTAAGAAATGAATATTGAGCCCTTAAGGTAGGAGTCTGGCTCAGTTTGGATCTCAGAAAGATCTACCAGTCACCACCATATTTTACCCCTTTGCTACCTCTGTGCTCAACACCACCAAGTCTGAGACTGGGACTGTAGTTTTTTCTCCTTCACTGAGGCCCCAAGACTACTAAAACCATCATGGTCTGAAAGAAGGTACCACAGAGTGATGGTAAGAGGTACCAGAGAGAAAGAGTGTATTCCCAACCACAGAGAGGAAAGCCTTGGGTTAAGATAGGATGGAAGAAAAGACCATGGAGAGTAAGAGAAAGCTTGCAAAAAGCACAGCGCACCTCTGCCCATGAGGGCAGCATCCAATGGTGTTACTTTTTAAAATAAGGTTCCTGCCCTGTGCACAGTACAATGAAAGCAGAGACAGAGAAGGAGAGAGGAGCTTTCCAGCTAAGTGTTTAAAGAGAACAGGAGAGGGAGCTGCACAGGTAAGGGCAGGTGAATGCTTACTGTGGAGTTGGAGCCAGGCAGCTAAAATGCAGAAAAGGCCATACATCTGGATTGTGCTTAGGTAAAGGGTCTGCGAAGAAGATGACCTGGAAGAATAAAGGACGAGGCAGACAGTGCATGATGGCTAAGATTGATTAAACTGAAGAATCTCAAGGCCTAAAGCTGAGAGACACAATATTAAAGTTTCATGAGAACCGAGAAAAGAACAAAAGAGGCCAGAGGGCTTATTCAACACCAAAGAACAGGTTGCCGGGTATGGCATATAAACAAAGGCATTGAAGGCAGCATCCTCAGACTCATTCAGACCCAGAGCAGAGCTGACCTGGTCCTTGGTAAGTAGAGTGTCTTTCCAGGTAAGTCTCATGCAGGGATAATTCAATGCTGATGGCTTCACAAACAAGCCCAAATCAGGTGGCCTCCTCAGTGCAGCAGCTAGTTCCCTGCAAAGCGAGGTTCAGGTTCCCATGCAGGCAGTCGCTGCCGGATCAAGTGATCTTTTGATAGTAAATCGCTTCATTTAGTATCTTTTCATTTCAATCTTCAAATACAAAATAATAAAATGGGGATTTTGCTCTCAGTCTAGGACAACGTTATAAATGAGAGAACACGGCAAAGCTGACTTATACTGTGGGAGGAAGTGACAGTTTTATTTTCAGTGTCTGGTTATTACCTCGATTTCAGAAGCATATAAAATTCTGTTAAAGATGTATCTTTGTGCTTCCTTGTCACAGCTGCAATAAAGGCGGCAGCCTAGCCAGCTACACAACAAAAGTCGTGAAAACTCATTGTACTGCATGAAATGTAAGTCCAGCCCCCAGAGACATGTCTGAGTCCTACTGCCTTTCAAGCCCAAGGCATCGCTGCAGTGATTTAGGAAGATAAAGCCATGCTAGGCCACACATTTTCCAGGCAGATAGGTCTCAGCATGCAAATGAGAATGTGAGATTCCTTTGGTGGTAAATGGAGCTGTCACTTTTCCTGGATTAAGAATCACCGAGGCCCTCCATTGCTTTTACCAAAGAAGACAGGGCACCTGCTGCTGATGCTGAGGGTGAAGGAGATGGTGCTGCAGAAAGGAAATGGCAATCAGGGGCCTCCTGTGCAGTTGCTTACTGCTTGGCCAGGCCTGGGCAGCCCTTAGGCTATCACGGGTTCAAAGACACATTCAAGAGGAATAAAGGTAGCACACATCAGCTAAAACCCATCTGGAATAATTCATTACAAAAAAAGTGAGGAGAGTGAGTGAGAGAGAGAGAGAGAGAGAGAGAGAGAGAGAGAGAATCAGAGAGTCAGAGGCTGGCAAGATGCTAGAAGCTGCAGAGGCCAAAGGTGCCTTCCCAGCACACACACACACACACACACACACACACACACACACACACACACACACGGTGACTCACAATAGTCAATAACTCCAGTTCTCTGGGAACCTGATGCCCTCATATGGCCTCCATGGGTACCAGAAATGTACACGGTACAGAGAGAAATATGGATGTAAAACACCCATAATCATAAATTTTAAAAACTTAAAACGTTAAATGTACTAGGATCGTAGCTAGTATCACCCTTTATCACATGATGCTTGGTGGAAGCATGTTCTTCATGGATTCTTAGAGACAAGGACTCCACAGATAGCTAATTTCACGTGCTCGAGGCAGAAAGGGTCTTCAGGTGCTGTCTAGGGCTCACCTCAACTACTGAGCCCACCCTAGCATCTCTCTCCAACCATGCTCCTAGTCTTCCTCCAGCACGGGAAGAGTTACTATAACTGAATTTGCACTTGCCAGGCTAAGATTCACACAGATCACTATTTAGCTGCCATGTGAAGGAGGCACTATAATCATCCCATTCCACAGATGAGGAAAGTGAGGCACAGTCATAAAATCACAGCTAGAAAGGCTAGGCTCTTGCCCAGGCCCAGGTGCTTCTGTTGCTGCTGCCCCATTTCCCACTCTGTAGTTCCTATGGCTGAGCTCAGGAAGAGCTGTCTATACTCGTCCAACCTCCCTCTTGTTCTTCACCCTGGCCTGCGTAGAAGTCTGGTGGCCTGCTATGATACCCACTGGGATAGACCTGGAGACTCCAAATGGGTCTCTTCACCTGAGACACTGGGGTTAGTGGGTAAGACAGCATCTTCATAGAAATAAGGTTTAGAACTGGCATACTGTACACCTTTAATGCTAGTACTCCAGTTTGACTCCAGCATGATCTACATGGTGAGATCCAGGGCAACCAGATCTACAGAGTGAGACCCTGCCTTTAAAAAGGAATAATGATAAGTAAATAGAATTTAAAAAAAAAGAAATGAATTTTGGCTTGGATAGCTTCAACATCTAAAAAGATTGTAAGATATAACCCAATCCAATCTCAGGTGTGTGAGTCACACAAGGCAGCTAGAGACAACTACAGCAGGGGCCCAATGCAATGTTATCAAATGACTTACAACATTATGAGTTTTTTTTTGATAAGTCAATTGAATGAATCTTGAGTGTCAATGTGGTAGATGTCAGTATAGCCTTGGTTTCCCAAAGTTAGATACAGGCAGTTCTAGAAATCACAGGCCTTGTCTCAAAAAGTAAGGTGAACAGAGCCTGAGGTTGTTGTCTGGTCTCTTCACACAAATAGACCTGCAGAAGCAGGCACATTCACACACACACACACACACACACACACACACACACACACACTTGCACACACACCTGAATTTTATGTACAAGCTATATGATACTTAATAAAAATCGTTCAATTATATTTAACAAAATCAACAGGATTGTACTCAAAATGGATTGTATATTTAGGCATTAATGTTATTGATACTTAAATCATTTTAAAATTGCTATCATTACATCCCTCTGATTATTGAAAGGAAATTATGGACTATTCTTTATGTTTTGCATTAATATAATTTTAAACTAGTACAGAAAGAGGGTATTAAGTTGGAAATAGATAGATAGATAGATAGATAGATAGATAGATAGATAGATAGATAGATAGAATAAGAGCAGTGCAGCTGATGGTCCTACATTAACAACAACATGAGACCCCAAGGACAGGACCTGAAGAATATGAGTTAGTTACCTAAGATCCCTGAGAGTAGCTCCAGGATTGGAGTTTGTACAAGAAAAGGGGGAGAATGATGGACCCAAGGGCTTTTTTCCAGCCCCAAACCCTCCTTACAGATCCCCCCACCCCACCACCTGGAGTCAAGGATAAGCCACGTTCCACTCTCCACCCACAGGAACATTCTTGAATAAAAAATTCTCAGAATGTACTGATAGTCACCTGACCCTCTGGAAAGTCCCAGGTAGAGTTCAAATGCATGTCATGCTTGCTAGCCAATAGATTTAACAGTCTATATGCTTAGCCAATAAGTTTGAACTGTAACCTTGCTAATTTAACCTGTGCCCCTAAAAAGTATAAAAACTTCTTGTAATAGCCATTCTGAGGTCAACTTCTTGTCACTCATCTTGAGGGGCTGATTGAGGGTTGACCCTGATTTGCTGGAAAATAAACCTCTTGCTTTTGCATCAGAAAAAAAGTATACACATATTATACATGTATATATGTATATATATATATACATACATAAAATATTTTATACAATATGTTAATATATTATATATAATAATATATTTATGTTAAAATATATGTAGATACATATACATATAATATATGAGACTAAAAAGTAATTGTAGTTTGTACATTTTGTTACCCAAAGAAGACAGAACCCAGTTTGGAGGGCCACTGCAACACTTAATATTTTGTTACTTAAAAAATTATGTGTGTATACATAGGAACATGTATGTAGGTACTCAGAGAGGCTAGAAGAGAGCATCAGGTCACCTGGTATTTTAGTCATGGGTGGTCATGAGATGTCAGGGTAGGGGCACAGGAAGAAAAGTCTTGCTTTCTCCCCTCCAGTCACTGTTTCCCCTCCAAAGCTTCCTCAGAACAAGCCCATGTGTTCTACCTAACTGTTGGTAGCAGCTCAGGGTTGGGCATAGAATAGGCACTGACTGAGCAAATGACTAATTAGGACTCAAAACTTCCTTCTAGTTAAATACGAGAACTAGGAATCACAGGGATCATGTGTAAAGGCAATTGTAGTTAAAAACAGGCTTGAAGGAGGCAGGGTGAAGAAGGGGATTGAAATCAAGTAGCAAGGGCACTGCTTCTGGACACAGCACAACCTGAACATGACAGAAACCTTCCCTTTCAGCATGAACTTGTCTCCAGAGAAATCAAGATGGAAGTGTATACACCAATAGATAAGCACCCCAATTCTGCTTCGCTTTCTCCATTCAGAAGGAAAGACACTGAATAAGACTCATCCCACCAGCATGAGTGATGTTTTGCATATTAGACATTCACAATAGCAACTTGGCTGGGAGAGGGATGTTTGCTTAGATCCATCTGCCTATGATGGAAATATCCAATCTGGACTTTGTTAGAAGCAAAACCAGAAAGCAGGGCTGGGCTGTGTTGAGTCCTTTTGATAGCATCTG
Organism: Mus minutoides; assembly: GCA_902729485.2. Classification (NCBI taxonomy): domain Eukaryota; kingdom Metazoa; phylum Chordata; class Mammalia; order Rodentia; family Muridae; genus Mus; species Mus minutoides. The sequence continues at coordinate 965,245 of LR749991.1, read as the reverse complement.
AATTCTAAAGAGTGTGAACATTGGCTAGGATTCTACCAAGTAAGAAAGAAAACAAATGAAAAATTTGGAAAATTTAAAGAGTGTTGGGTGGACGGAGGCACCCATGGTTTTCTTTAGGTAGAAGAAGCTGGTCTACTGAGTTTAGTGGCATAACTGGAGTTCATGGGAACAGGACACATGACCTTGAGCAGCCTCTGTCCCAGGCCTGGTGAACCTGAGAAGGTCTTTGATCATAAGCAGCTCACTCAGCATCTTTCTTCCACTCTTGGGTTTGGTTTGTCTGCTAAATCTAGCCCTCAACAAATGTGCATGGAAGCCCCATGTCATTCCTTGGTCACTTCAACCTATGCTTTCTATTAGAAATCACAGAGATAAGCTATGCCAGAGCATGACTATATAATCCCTGTGCTCAGGAGGCCAAGGCACAAGGAGAATGAGTTTGAGGCAAGCCTGGGCTACACTATAAGACCTAGTCTCAAAAAGAAGGAAAAGGAAGGGAGGAACAAAAGGAGGGAGGGAAGGAGGGAGGAGGGAGGGAGGGAGGGAGGGAGGGAGGATAAGTTAAGCTCTTTTCCCATAGAAAATAATAGAAAAAATTTAGACGATACCTTTCAGAAATTTTCTCAAATATAATAGCTAAGAACTTCCAGCTGGCTGGACCACCAAGATCCTAAGGTAAATTTCAATGGTAAATTTGATTCTTTTTAAAATTTATCCCCCTCAAAGGAGACCCTGATCAACTCATCATTCCCTTAAAGAAACAAATAGACAAAACAAAGTTGAAAATGGCATCTTCAATTTTGGATAATTCCAAGGGTGATTTTAGTCCCTAGTGCTTCCAAACAACTCAGTAGGGCAGAGGCTGTAACTAGGTGGCCTTCCATCATCTACATAAAACAAAAAGAATAATATGCAGTCTTCATAATCTGTTTCTAGACAATGCTCAGAAGAGAAGCAACTTTTATTCTTTTTGATATTTTTAAAAATATCTGCCTTTAACAGCAGTCAGTGCAAAGCCACGCAATGGTTAAAGTCCAGAGAAGGAGAGATGGATTCATCAATTCTAAATGGGAACTCTTTACTAATGCCCCTTCCATAAAGCTCAGGGGACATGAAAGAAGAGGAGGCAGAGTGAATATAAGAGACAGAGCCTGCAGGTGGGGAGCTATGCTGTGAGATGCTGCCTTCTGAACAGGACATGGCTGCCGAACTCAGGAATTCATAGCAGCTGTGGCAACCTGTGCAAGATTAAGCCAATCAAAGTTCTAGCATAGATGAAGGGGATGCTCTCCAGTGCCACTGTACCCCACACTTCTCACTGAGGAGCTACTGACAGCTGACAACTGGGAGAAGGAGGGAGATCTTATGTTTTCTCTAAGGTGTCTCCAATGGTAGACTTTGCACACACCAATGGATGTTCCCGCACCAGTGCAGTAATTAGAATTCCTGGGTCATTATTTTTTTTTAAGTTGAAATTGGGTGGGGGTATGATGGGGACACAAAAGCATGTAGACAGATGAATGAAAGATAGAGAAGGTCATGCTGTACACAGGTAGAAAATTCTGAAAAAAAAAAAGGTTTTGAGAAAGTAATATGCAGAAGATGGGATCTGTGTCTTGAGTGTATTCAGATAAGCAAGGCCAATATGTTTGTTGTGTAGAATACGGGCATGGCTTTTGGATGGTGTTCTGAGAAGCAAAATAAATGAGGATTTAGAACACGGATGAGTCATACAGCTTTTCCAAAGACTCGGAGACTGATGCTCAGTCCTAAACAGGACATGGCAAAGCCACTTTCAATGTATCTGAGAAACCTTATTGTCGCTGGCAGACCTTGCCTCAGCCCAGCTGCCCAAGCCATTTACATCCACACCCTACTGTGCCTATTACAGATGTGACGCTGCTGCAGTGTGTTCTATGGATGCCAATTCAATTCAGAAAGGAAAGGACTGGCATTCTCAGAAGAGACACCTCGCCATAAGCCTCATGTGGGCAGAGAAAATATCAATCACCACTTTTAATGGGAAAATCACAGGTTCACATAAACCAAGAACATGCCTAAGGATCATGACTCCCTACATACCCCAAGGAAATGGCGAATTTTGCTAGAGTCCTGTATGTGGTTAATGCTATTTTCTTGAAACTAATTTTACATAGCTTAGTTCCAGCTAAGATTGCTTCAGAATCCTATGGTTAATTGTTTTGTAAACAGCCTGTTTTGCAAACACTGGATTACACATTTTAGCAATTTTTCTAGTTACTACCTAGACATCACCTGCTCAACAGATTTTTAAAACATCTTGCAGTGGCAAACTTCCAAAAAGGAAAAGGTCTTGCTAGGTAGCCAGCCAAGTGTCTACGTACCATACTGCTGCTTCAAAGGAGCTGAGACTAAGCATGGTGTGTTCTAATGAGCCAGTAGACAACAGGAGTTCAAGCTGAAGTGCCAATGTCCTATCAAAAGAGTACGTCACACCATAGACTCAAAACTGAAATGTGTGTTGTATGAATGTATGTATCTAAATAAGCATGTATGTATGTATGTATGTATGTATGTATGTATGTATGTATTATGTAGGTGTGTGTGTATGTAGGTGTGTGTGTGTGTGTGTGTGTGTGTGTGTGTGTGTGTGTGTGTAGGGGTAATATGCATGTGTATGCACATATGTGAGTGCATGTGCAGGCCACAGGCCAATGCTGTGTTTCTTCTCAATTGATCTTCCACTTTAATTTTTTAGTGTATTTATTTTCATTCTATGTGCGTTGGTGTTTTGCCATCATGTATGTCTGTGTGAGGTTGTTTTATCTTGGAGTTACAGACCATTGTGAGCTGCCATGTGGGTGCTGGGATTTGAACCTAGGTTCTCTGGATGCTGACATGCATGCTTTGGTCCTGATGCTTATGCAGCAAGCAGTTAACAAGTTGAGGCACTTCTCCCAGCCTTAGAAAAACTGATGTTTTTATTCCCCATTTTCAGATATCATGGCTGGCGTTCAGCATTTCAGAGATATTGGTGGAGGGGACTGAAAGGTCATCAATTCAAAAGGGATTTTCAGTACTTTCCAAGGCCTCTATGGATGTGAAATTTCCCTGTCTTTTGGGGTTACTGGCCCAGTATACACTGGTAACTGGTAGCATAGGGTGGGGTCCAGCCCCTGGGGGGATTAAGTGAAGGGTAGTAAAGTAGAATTATAAAAATGCTCAAAGACACAGTAAGACAAATGTTTACTAATGTTGACACAGAAGACAAAAGAAGAGAGTTGAAGTTCCTAACTGGGCAAAAAGCAAAGTTGGTGCAGTGCTCAGGCTGGTGCCTGTTCTGTTCATGGCTGTTCCAGAGCATGCTTGAGACTTGCTTCTTCTTCTTCTAGAGTTTATTTTGCCTCTGCCTGATTCAGTATTCATAAAGACAAAAGGGAAACTGCCAGACATTCTTACACTATCAGACATTCAACAAATGGCCCCACCATTCCCAGAGCCCAGAAAAATTCTATCTAGCTGAGAAATGAAATAATGGAAACACAATCTATAAAGAAGATAATTAGGGCTGGAGAGACAGCTCAGTCCGTACATTGTTTGCCAGGCAAGCGTGAGGCCCTGAGTATGTGTCCCTCGCACTTGCATGAAAATACTAGAACGGTAGTGTGCATCGTTAATGCTAGAGCTGGAGAGGTGGAGGAGGACAAGAGGGAGTTGTCTCAAGAAACAAGGTGGACAGTACATGAAGCACAGCACCCAAGGTTGACCTGTGGCCTGCATTTGCACGTCAAGTCACTCACTCACACACACACATACACATACACCACACAGTTGGGTATTTTTCTTTTTTCTTATTTCATGTATGTGTGTGTGTATGTGTGTAGTCACTTACACAGAGTTACACCCAACCATATACACAATTTAAAAAAATTTCAAGGTCTCCCCTTAAAAACCATTCGTATTTGAACAACCTCAGTGACCTCCTCCAGGAATGGTAACACCATCCTTCCCTGATAGGAGTGGAGAGAACATCTGTGTGACAGATGTTCATAAAATGGTTAATATCCTTGTTGCAGGAGCTCTGTGTTAACTATGCTTCTATTTATCACAACACCTACCTTGAGCTGGCTACCTGGAATGGAGAAGAACATTCAGATGGCAATTGGGGCATGCTAGACATGTCACATACGCCAGCACCCATTCCACTTACAAAATGGCCAGCTAAGGTTTCCAATAGCTGGGAATCTCCAGGGACGCCAACTGGCTGTGACACCCTCTCTGGAGGCATTGCCTCCTCCTTCATCTTTGCCACCCATTTAAACAGCAGCTGAGTTGGCACCATGAAATGGAGGCATTGCTACTCTTGCATCCTAACCTAGGGGTATCACGTTACACCGGCAGGGTGGATAGGACCCAGACTATATACTGCTGAGGGGATACAGCTCCTCCCAACATCTCTGACGACCACAAGCGATGGCTGCGGTTCAGGTTTCATCGCTGATGAATCCGATTCCCAAGGGAAGTGGACCTCTTCGGGTTCCTGTACTCAGACTGTCCCTGGACACCGCAGATGAGTGCATTTCCCTTATGCTTGTATTCAAAGCATGTTCATCCTCTATTGTCTTCTTTTTTTAAAGCACAGCCATGATTGATATTTTTGTAATCTCATGAAGAATGATGGCAGCAAAATGTAAAGCATATATGTCATCTCTAGGAAGCCACATGGGCAATAAAATATAGCTGAACCGAGGTTTTATGGGTATAACTCTTAGTGTCTTTGGGAAACTAGAAGTGATTCTAAAAAATCTTTTGTGATTAATATTTTATTGAGAACTCCGACAACTGTGGAGAAACAAAACAAAGAAAACGAACAATCCAAAAACCTTCAGCACCAATAAATAAGGATCCCTTAAAGACCAGTCTGGCTCACTAATGATGTTCTTACTGACAGAAGCAGCTATCAGAGAGGAAACGGCAATAGTGTTCTCAGACACAGGAAGATGACTCACGTGTTTAGCCCTCTGGCTGGTTTCTGACTCCCCTCACCTATTTCCAAGGCCCCCTGTCCATCAAAGGAGCTGAGCCAACAAGAAACCTGGATTCAAAATAACTACCTATAGCAACCGCACAAGCTATCTATGACACCATTAAAGGTGAGCCAAGTCTAGGCTTCTCTTGGCTGGGGTCAGCCAAGTGCCAAGTTACAACAGATTTCAAAGGAACTCCTTCCACCTCAGGCCCATTTATGGCTTCTCTCCACTTTTTTTTCTAGGGAATCCATGCCTAGACATGTGCCCTTCTGCTGATTCAGCCTAGTTCTCAGGATTTCTCTTTCTGTTCTCTGGACTTTCTTGGGAACTCTGAGAGACTTGCGTATCTCCCTGGTATGGTTTCAGGTAAAAACAATCAATGAAATGATCACAATCTCATTATAAGTTAATAATCACCTCTGTTTTCTCATTAGATGGCTTAGGAGCTTGCATGTTGCCTCTCCCTAGTAAAAAATAACTTACACAGTCACACGTGGGCACACTGACAAAAACTTGCCATTTGAGGTTGATTTCTCTTTTGGAATGTGTCATGGTGATCTATGTTAGTGACCATATATACACAGCTTATGATCCTCAAACTGAATGGCCATGTGCTTATACAGAAGTGTGTGTGAGAGAGGGGGGAGGGGAGGGAGGGTAAAGAAGGAACATGGGGGGGAAGGAAGGAGAAAGGGAGGGGAGAGAGAGAGAGAGAGAGAGAGAGAGAGAGAGACTATGGTATAGGGGCTTGCAGAATTAATGGCTTCTTTGTACTATGAGTTCTATGGAGCTAAATGGATCCACACTTCGGAAAACAAGAGAGTTAAACTTGGCTCACAGTGATAGCTGTGCCATCTGGTTTCCAATGAGTTGTTTTTAGCTAAAATTTCAGTTAGATTCATTAAAACCTAAGACACTTTTGTGTTTGGTTAAAACAAATGGGCTCACACAGCCCATTTAGAAAACTCAATAGAACTGCCTTCTATGTCTTTAGTGGGTAAAATGCTTTGCAAAATTCCTAGGGGTCAAATTGGATGTTTTCCCAAAGCCAAGTATTTAAAGATAATCTTGACAACTTCTCACCAAATAAGTACACTTGATGCTGTCCTGCTATCTTTACTTTCAAATCTTTTCCAACACTGGGAGTTTATTTTACATAAGGTGTTTAAGGAAAATCTAAGACCACTAAGAATAGATTACTTAAAAAGCTGACAAGTCATGCTTTACTGAGATCCTATTTGCTGTCTTTCTTTCTGCTTTCAAAGGCATACAGAGTATATGCAAGGCATTCTGGGAAGGGTAGAGACAGAGATACAGTAGTGAGAAGTTAATAGTTCACTTTAATGATGGAGTGTGCAGTAATTAGAAAAGACCCTGGCACTGAGGAGCTTCATTCCCACCAGGTAATCTTTCATCCCTGGGAAGATGACAATTCAAAGGCCAATTAGGTATATAATTGTTAAATTCTGAAAGTTATTGTCACGGACACTATAGAGCCCAGGGTCTACAGGAGACCAAGCTGCAGGCTTTGTGTTTCTAGTTGCATCTAACGCTTTCTTCACTGGGATAGAGAACCTGAAGCTCTGAAGTATCTAGTAGTTACCAAGCACTGAATCCTGGATATTAGTTCACTCTGAGCCTCAAATGCTTTTCTGTGCTTGTTCCGCAGAGTTTATGAACTGAGAAGTTCACAGAATGGGGACAGGCATGTTTTACTCAGGACTAAAGAGGCTAACCTTCTTATCCTCAGGTCCTTCTGTCACCTCAAGCACCAACACCCTTAATGTTCACAAACTAATCTTATTTGTGATATTTTTGCTTAAAAGTTTTTTGGTTGTGATTTGGGACATAATCATAGAAGCTTAGTTATTTTAAGAAGGCACAAGTGCACACTCTTAATATGACCTAGTTACTCTGGAGCAAAGTAAATTTCCACTTTCTCATCTCATTATATTACATCATAACCATTGGAGTATTTAAGATCAGTCCAAATGCATGCTACTCAAGGACCACCTACACAAAACAAACAGAACTTCTCATAAACTTTCCTAAAAGCAATCTGGGCTAGATAATATCCAAGAAGAATGCTATCTATGATGATTAGATTCAATTGTTAACTCAGTATAACCTAGAATCAGCCAGGAAGAGAGTCTCTGTGAGGGATTATGCAAATTGGCTTGGCCTGTGGGCATGTCTGTGGGGAGGATTGTCTTGGATTCTCTTAGTTAAACTAATTGATGTGAGAAGACCAAGCCCACTGCTGGTGGTACCAATCCCTAGGCAGGTAGTGTGTGTTTTCCCAGAGCTATGTACTATATAAGAATAGAGAATTAGAGCTGAGCACAAGAAGTTAACACACATGCATGCATTCCCTAATGCTGTTGAATATGAATGTGACTATCTGCTCTAAGCAAGTCACTATGACTTCCTTTCTAAAATAGGCTATACATGGAAATGTTGTAATTCAGTAGACATGTTCTCCCACAAGTTGTTTCTTGTCACATGTTTAATCGCAGCTACAAAAATGAAACTACAACACCATCTCTGAAGCAAGAAGTTCTTAGACCACACTTAATAGTGTTTGTTCCATTATCTTTTCTAACTTTGTTCAGAGACTCAGAATATTCAGCCACAGATGACTAAAGGAACCACTGACAGTTGAACCTCCCATTTGGCATAGGACACTGAAGCTCAGTTACCACAGTGTCTTTCTTAATTGGATCAACTTGGCATAAGACCCTGATTTACAAACTAGAAATTCTCTCTCCAAAGCCAGTTGTTTTCTAATATTCTATTTCAAAGTAAAGAAATGAATCTTAGTCCACAAAACTTCAATAGAACATATCTTGCCATGGCAAAGTTCTGAATACTTGTGTAGTTTCTTTTTGCCTCCTGTTCTGCATCGGACACACTAATACACCATTATGAATATCCAGGTAATACTGAGAGTGATAGTTACATTTAATTAGCAGCCTGACACAATCTAGATTGTTGTAGAGTGTCAATGAAGAATAACAAGTTTAGGTTATCCTCTAGGAATGTTGTAAGGGAATATCTAACTAGTTCAGATACATGTGAATTGTGTGTGGTACCATATTCTCCACAGTTTTCTTCTTATTTACTCCACTGAAGTATCACTAGTGGGGTCAATATTCCCGCTGTGGTTCTGAAGACTCAAACCTGGACCTGTAATGGTGGATGAGCTCAAGCAGGTTTCACATCTACTAGCTCTTTTACTGTCTTGACGAGTTCAGTAGACTTTGGGGTGCTAAGTTCTTCCTGGTTCCATTGCACCCTACTTTATAGTGCTTCCGTGTTGTTAAAACTATTTTAGTTTTGTCAAGCTACAAATTAGTAATCACCACGACTTTTGTATCCCCTAAAGCTTCCACTCTTAAGAATCTAATAGCTTCATTAGAGGAACTGAAGAAATGGACTTTAGAGTCCCTGTGCCTGTGAGTTTCTCAGAAACGATGAATCCCAGCAGCTCCACCTTTGTGTGATCAGTGTATCTTCATTAATGATGTCACTAGAGTATAACTCTGCTAGTCACACTATTTTAAATGTTCCCTAATAAAAGTCAAAATCTTCAGTGTCACATACCTCTCCTCCACCATAGTCTTCACCTTAAGCCTCATTTCAACTTTGATACCAGGTTCCCTCCCTTGCCTCCAACTGTGAAAGCCTACTCTTTGACTAGTTGTGATTATGGGTCTCTCATCATGGAATTTCATTTTTTTTCTATGTCATTCACATCTTTACACCTTGGTTTATATGAATTTCCAGTCAGGATTGCTCTCTCCACATATATCTCTTTTAATGAAGTTTAGAAATGTTAAGCAAGCAAATAAAGTCATTATCATTCCAGATGATGACGTATAGTCGTCATAAAATCATAAAGTAAAAGCATTAGGGCAGGGTAGTCTATGAAAGCAGGTATATGGAAACAGTCATACATTTTTTACATCCCAGCCTAAGCTTCTCTTTTGGCATACAAATCCTTAGGATGCTAACCCTAATGGTGACATTTGAATACTTGCTTATGTATATGTTTGTCAGCAGATTTTCTAACAGGAGCCTCAGCCCTAAGGAGAAATCGTGATGAGTAATGAAGAAATGTTGCTTGCTTGGATCAGTGGATAAGTATCATTTTTGCCAACATCATGACAGATAATCATGTCAAATTCCAAGGTAATCAATTTTAACTCCCAGTGTTATGACTCACATCCTCAATCAACATCTATCTAATAGGTGATTGTCTAAAATGTCAGGCTAGACCAATGGGTGAGGCAGGTAAAGTCTCTCTGTTAATGAAGTTTAAACATGTTGAGCAAACTAATGACGGCCATTATCATGCCAGACGATGACACACCATAGTTAGAAAATCACAAAGTAAAGACATACGTGCAAGATTGTCTGCGGAAGGGGACACAAAATTTACATGTGTCGAGGTAGGAAATGTGAGAGGTGACTTTGAGCTAATTTCTGCTTAACAAGATGTCAGGTCCTAGGAACAACAGAAGTATAAATACTACTTTCCAATGTTAAGACAGCCATAAGGTCAATAGTAATAGTGGGCAGCTGGGCCAAGATAGAGCTGGGGGTCTTACTCATTCCCTATAGGTCTTTCCAAGGAATTTTTCAATAATGTGCTGATCAGCTGCCATAAAGCAATGGCGGGCTTAATCTCAAGGTTCCCCTTCCTTTAGTTTGTTTACAAAACTGTCTGTTCTACTTGATTTCACTGACCTTTTAGTAAAGCAACCAAATCAGAATTCAATCCGTCTGTCTTTTTCATGCCTTACTCATCACACTGCACCCCACGCCCCTCCTCCCAGGAAAGAACTTGAATGTCACTCTTCATCACTTTCATCTGGACATTGACAGAAAGAACAAAAGCTAGTGTTTTACATCTCAATCTGGCTGCATCCTCTTACCAGGCCCATAAATAAAACAAAAACAAGTCTACATGACTCCTTAAAATACTTTGGGAGATGAAGGTTCAATGCCTGGAAGTAATTTCAGTTGAGAGACAAAGTTACCCAGCTCTAACCTGGAAGTTCTTTCTAACATTGTTCAGACCTGCAGTTAAGGCATGAAAATTATACCAATACAGACATGGAGATCTGTGAAGAAATTAGGTCTTATAATAAGCACCCGGATGATTACCAAAAAATTATTCTCCCTTCATTCTTGAGAGGGAAAGTCACATTTGTCCCAGTTGTAAGCCCTCAACGACTGGCCACTGTCCCCTCTTCCTGCAGTACATGGTGACCTATCTTGATGATCTCAGCCTTCTCACAGATGATTGGCTTAAAGGTGGTTAGGACATCTCTCAGCCAGTTAAATAGGAAGTAATTATTCTGGCAAGCCTCTTGGAAAGTTGCCTCACTGATAAAATCCTCAGTCACACTGAGGGTTTAGTAGACCCATATGAGGAGAAATGGAAAGCCTTTCAGCTAGTAGAGATCCTCTGTCACTGTGAAAAGTCACCATGCTCCTTCGAGTCTTAAGCCCCGGTGTGGTGTTAGCAGAAAGCTCGAAAAAAGCAAGAGGAGACACAGATAACTAACCCAGGCTGGAGGGGTGGTGGTCAGGCTCCATTGTGGAAGCAAGAAGGTGTGGTGGGAGTGGAGGTAATAGCCTGGCCAACAGGGGAGGTGCCAGTGTTCCAGCCAGGCTAGAGCATCATGTGGGAGGCAGAATGCTGGGAGCTGGAGAGGAGAAAATTGGAGCCAGGTTGCATGAAGCAGGCTAAGGAGTCTGTGAGCTTTTCTTAACACTTGGAAGAACATGGAGACAGAGCGGGTATCTACAAGACCCAGTGCTTTCTAGTGGCTCTGAGTTTGGAAGTCATCTCCCAAAACTACCTTCTGCTATGATGCAAATGGATAAAGGAGTTTCAATCATAACTGCGTGTTTTTAAGAGATCTAATCTCTTAAATATGAAATTAAAAGAGATGAAGTTTAGCAATTGTTTTAGGATAATAGAAACAAGTTGAGGTAGGCTAATTCTAAGAAGTATAGAAACAGGGGTCCAAGAAGGCTGATGAATGATCTACGAGGTCATTATTGGAATTTCAGACCTCCACCAGGACAGAGAAGAGCTATTTTGGGGGTGGCAGTGACAGGGTGCCCTCCCTGTTGGCTGCCAGCAGCAGAGATTAGACTCCATTTCTTTATCTGAACCAGAGGTCCCAAAAAGAGAGGACAATAAATACTTAGCTCAGTGTGGCACCCAGACTTGGCATCATTAAGAATGTATGGAGAGATCAGAGATTCTGCTGTTTCATATGCACTTTTAGAATAGGAAAATAGACCTGGGTCTTGAGCAAATGCAGTCATTTGAATATGACAGATGGAACATACTGCCAGTCAGGTGCTGGTGAATGACAGTACCCAGGAAAACTGGCACAGCTCTTTGTTACTTAAGAATCAAAAAGTGAGAATACTTTAAATAACAGAAGACAGTCTAAAGGAATTGTAGAAAGTAGCCAGTGCTGAAAGTAGCCATTGCTGACTGGGATTCTCAGTTTATAATGTTCTGTTTTAGAAGATATAAAATGGCTAGCAAGAGAGACATGGCTCAATAGTTAAGGGAACTTGCTATACTTCCAGAAGACCTGCTTTCTGTTTCTAACACACACATGGTAGCTCACAACCATTTATAACTCCAGTTTCAAGGGATCTATAATCTTATTCTGGCCTCCAAGGGCACTGTATACATGTCACACACACACACACACACACACACACACACACACATACACACACACATGCTTGTGCACAAAGACTTATACACAAGAAATAAAAATAATAAGACCTTTGGGGCTGGGACATGGCTTAAGAGATAAGAGAATTTGCTGCTATTGCAGAAGACCCAGGTTCTGTTCCCAGAACCTATGTGGTAGCCCGCAGTCATCTGTAAATCCAGCTCCAGGAGACCTAATGCCTGTTTATCACCTCGATGGGTTCCAGGAATGCATGTGGTGCACACATATGCACATATATACATACATATATGTGTGTATACATATACATGTGTGTATATGTATATGTATATATTACAATAAGGAAATATAAATAAAAAGATACATGTATGTTCATTCTGTGTGCATGTGTCTGTGTATGTATGTGACGGTGCAGGTGCACGTGTATAAGGAAAGCTGAGGTCAATGTTGAATATCTTCCTCACTTTCCCATCTCCACTAACCATATTACTACCACTGAGTCACAGATGGACATGCCCAGTCCTAGAAGTTTACGTGGTGGCTGAGAATCTGAACTTGGGCGTTCAGTTTACCAACGGAGCTATGTCTACGATTGTAGTGTAATTTTCTGCTAATGAATAAAGATTACAAGGGACCAATCACTGGGCAAGTAGGCGGGACTTCCGGGTTGGGAAGAGGATGAGGGAGGCAGGAAAAAGGATCGCCCTTTTTGGATGGTGGGAGCAAGGGTGGCAGACAGAACATAGGTAGCTGGAGGCTGTCAGTTTCAGTGAAAGATCCGCCACTGGAGGATTTCTAACATAGAACAGTTTGGAAAATTAGGATGCTAGATTCTGTGCCCAGAAATTGTGTTACCTGTTGATTCTAAACTAAGATTGTGTGGTGTTTTTTGTCACATAGCAACTCAACTGGGTTCCAGAGAAGAAGGGTATGGCGGCAGAGTGCAGTGTACGAGAGTGCATCCCAGCCAGCCATAGGAACTTAGTGAGCTGGATGGAAAGAACGATTCCAGAGTTCCAGAGAGGCAGAGCCAGCCTGGGTGAGACAGGCCCTGCCTAAAAGCGAAGAATGTAGTATCGGCCTGTCTTCCGGGCTGGAGACAGACTGAGGCTACCTAGCTGGCATTAGCATGGGATGCTTTTTTTATATATATATTTCATGATACATGCAACTCCAATGCTCATTTCCAAAACTCTGACTTTTCAGAATAATCACAGGATAGAGTACCTCTGTGCAAACTGATTGTTCTCTCTTTGTGAATTTAGCAGGTCTCTGTGGTCCCAGATCGCCATTTGCCCTGTCAGAGCGAGATTTCAAAATTGGGGGGTCGGGGGAGAGCTAGAGAGGCTGGGAGCATAGTTTAATTGAAAGGATGCCGGCCTGGCACCCACTTCTCTCTGGGTTTCATCCTTAACACTACTTGATCCAAGCATGGCAAATATGCCTGCAACCCCAGCACTAATGAGACAGAAGTAGGAGAATCCCAAGTCCAAACCTCAGCTACATATAAGTTAAATGCCAGCCTGAGCTACATGAGACTCTATTTCAAAAACAAACAAATGGAAGGCAACAATTCTTTATATATTTAGTCTATTTTACATTCTTAGTCTTTGTGAAACACATGTATAAGAACAGCTAAAGGTTGACAACCACAATCAAAATTCTCTGCCTACAGGGGTTCAGTTTTGTGGAGGATACCAAGGATCTAATAATCAATATTAATTTAAACAAGGTTTCCTGGCAAATAGAAATCTTAAAGTAAGTTCCAGCAGAAGCTGAGTCCCGAGCATGGTACACACCAGTCCTCCACCCCTCCCTTGATTCCTGTCTAATACTCAGGGGCATTAAAGAGGGTAAGAATACAGTCTGGTTGAGCATCCCAGTACTCAATAGGCTGAGGTAGGAGGTGGAGTAAAGAGTTTCAAGACAGCCAGTGCTTTACAGAGTGGGGTGTCCATAAGCTTCTCCCCACCCTGCCTTCCTATCAGCCTCTCCCAGTAAGGGGAGGAGTGTCTGAAGCAGGCAGCCCTTACTCAGTCACTTAGACTCACAGTAGGCTATGCTGTTCTTTAACTGCAGTGCGTGTCTGGGGCTCTCTCTTACTATGCCTCTGCTACCTAGAATTCTGCCCTTTCCCGCACACTCCTGAGATGTGCCAAGTGTCGACTCTGTTGTGCAGTCTGGATGCTTTCATGGGGAAAGTTGGGCCTGAGAAGGACATTTCACACAAAGCAAGGCAAACAGAAGTTTGGAAAAACAACCCGGGGAGAATGATAGGCTGCTTCGACAGCCTTCCCATCATCTGGTCTTTGTGACAGCACCAGAAGCTGATGTCTTCCAAGCTGAAAAATCCCTCCAGCTTCAGCTAAATTGGCTTCCTTCTGTTCCCCCAAAACATCATATTGGGCCATTCTCACCCAGAATCTGTTGAGAACAGCCTGGCCAGTGCAAACTCTAAACTCATTCCATTCCTCTTTCTGTATACTTTCTATAATGAGAAGCCTAGATGCAGAAAATGGCATTTTCAGTATATTTGAGTTTTTTTTCTAATGATGAAAATTAGAAAAAAATGAATCCATGTTATATTTCTTAGGATGCACTTTTATAAAAATGTGAATTTAAAAATTACTCAGCGTGTAAAGTGAAAGGGAGTTTTGTTTTGGTTTTATTTGTTTGTTTGTTTGTTTATTTTTTGTGTTTTGAGACAGGGTTTCTCTGTGTAGCCCTGGCTGTCCTGGAACTCACTCTGTAGACCAGGCTGGCCTCGAACTCAGAAATCCACCTGCCTCTGCCTCCCAAGTGCTGGGATTAAAGATGTGCACCACCACTGCCCGGCCGGTTTTATTTTTTTATTTTTATGTTTTTACCAGATCACCTTGCCTTTACAGTAGTAGCCACCCCATGGGGTAGAATGAATCACTGATAAATATAGAACCGACACTGTGCGGCACAGTGCCAAGGGATTCTCAGATACCCAGCCAAGGCGCTGCTGTAGGGCTGCACCCTCCATCCAGCTTTGTTTAGTACAGTACAGGAGAGCGCCTGCCTCAGCAGGTCCTGAAAGAACAGAGCCAATGCTTTCCAAACTGAAATAAGATACAGCAAAGGAGAATGCTTAGTTTAGCAGGACAGAGTGCCACGGCCAAAAAGGAGCCAGACACAGAAAACACTACAAAGGCACCTCACAGCTTTGATGATCTATCAGTGGCACGAAATATTTTGTCCCCAGGTTTCTGATTCCAGAGACATCAAGCTTTTATGATACCTCCATACCTCAAGGGCTACAGATTTTCTAATATCCACACCCTTGAGATAGGGTAAAAATAAAGGTAAATTTTTACTCAGATTAAGTAGGAAAGGGGGGGTACTAGAGATATGGCTCCACAGCTATTAAAATATCACTAGATGCTTTTTCAAGAGTCCTGAGTTCAGTTCCCTGCAACCACGTGGTGGCTCACAACCATCTGTAATGGGATCTGATGCTCTCTTCTGGTGTGTCTGAACATAGTGGCAGTGCTGATATACATAAATTAAATAAATGTATCTTTTTTAAAAAGTAAGAAAGGGGAGAGAGCAGAGTTCTCCGAGCTCTGTGTCATAGCCTTCATCTGTGAACTCTACTAATTTATCTAACACCTAATTTCATAAACCATGGGTCATAACTACATCTAGAATTGCTGAGCTGAATGAGGAGGGTTTACAAAACACTTGGAAATAGTAAAAAGGTTTCTGAATGCTCAATCACTAGAAATTCAAAGGGGTAATGCATCCAAGGTAATTCTAGAAGCACCTCCACATGGCATATCATATGACTTCACTGAAGCCTTGGTTCTGAACACAGAACATACTCACTTTGCACCAGGCAAGCCAGCACACCATGGAACCAGAATTCTGCCTGAAATATTTCAGCTTAGATCTGTACAGCACACATTTCACCTTGTATAAAAGTTTTCTGCTCTTGTAGAGATATATCAGTTTAATTATGGAAAACAAATATTTAATATTTTCCTACCACCCTTCTTTAGCATATAAGTATCAAATTTATGTATCTTTATGTATTGTGTTAGACTGATCAATTTTAAATATTACTGTTTGAATTGCTGAGAAGTGTTGTGAAGAATTATTAAATGAATTTGCTTGCGATTAGGGCAGAGTGTCCAATGATTTTTGAAATGTCCCTAAACACACTTTTGTCATAAAACCACAATTCTCTGCATACTTACATGAAGTAGCAGTCTTAAGATTTATAGTTAAAATTAAAATATCAGGTTTGGAATGGTGGTAGACTCAGTAAAGTGACTGTTTCACAAGCAGGCAGACCTGAATTTAGATCTCTGCTTGCACCTAACAGCTGGGCACAATGGGAGTGTACATTTGTAACCCTTCTTAGAGTGTGTGGTAGGTTAAAAAAAAAGACAGATACACAAAGCTCATTGGTTGGCAAACCTCACTGAATGGATGATATACAAGACCAGTGAGAGACTCTGTCTCCACACCTCAGGTAGAGAACGATCTAGCAAACATCCAGTGTTGACCTTTGTCTTCCACATGCACTCATACATGTGAAAATGCACCTTTATACACACATTCACACACCTACACAGATACCCTTCCTACACATACATTAATGCATTAGGCAACTCTGAAAAAAGCCAAAGATGCTGTATGTCCTGTAATAAAATTCAGGTATGATTCATTCTTTATGTAAAAATTAATATACAAACCCATCTCATCAATATGCAATCTTTAAAATTACTAAAACATGGTAACATTTTATGTATACCACAGAATTACTTTGAAAAAAGGTTTTTTATGATTAATTGTCAATAAAGACAATTTATATACCTACTTTATACACCCACACACCTGGGATTTCAAAAACCCTCTGGCATGAAAAGCAGCCACAGTGGAAAGGCGTACAAAACCTTGCCAGGCATGTGTTAACCTCTCAGCACTTATGTCAGGCTTGTAGTGAGGGGGAGGGTTCTCCAGGGTCCAAATCCAGGAGCTTCACAGCCATTCCCTGCTGACCTTCACTCTCCGTGGTGACTCAGTCTTCAGCAACCCTCTCCTCCATGACACCAGAGCTGCCTGCATTGTTTATGGTTCTCCCTAAAAACCACCGCAATAAGGAACTTCATTTAGAGTTGAGTTTCCCACATTAAAAATGGACCTTCTCTCTTGGAAAGATCATACTACTAGGGAGTTCACCTCAACTAAACTGTAGATGGGCTCTCAATTCTATTTCTCGACTCTGAACTTGAATATCTGACATTTTACTACAGAGCTAGCATGAATTGGGCTAGTAGAATCCTTTCTCCTTACTATTTAATGACCTCCTCATGCTCTGCCATCTTCCAGGGAACATCTGACCACTAGAGGATGTCATCAGCAGGAATTCTCTTAAGCAACTTAACAAGGCACTTACTCAGTAGACCTCACCACCTCTGCTCTTTGATTAAAACTCCTCCCTTCTTTTTGTGTACAAAACTAAGCCCATTTCATCCCTGAGGTTGATTCCCCTGGTACAATTGTGCTACAGTAACTTTTAGGCTCTGGATTTCTTAGACATCAATCATGTAGACTGTGCACAAACTACTTGCATCATCCCATGAAAGGTAACTTCAAGCAGAGACCAGTTAGTAGAAAGGAATTGGAGTTTCTTTTGGAAGAGAGTGATAGAAGGAGGTAATTATTACAAGGAGACATTGGCTTTAGAGTGGCCAGGGAAGGCACTGGGCCACCAAAGAACCAGGAGTAGGAGAAAGGACAAGTCAGATGAAGCCACTGAAGCAAGTGTTTCCAAGGCCAAAACCATGGGTACTATGTGGTAATGCTCACTAGTCTTCAAAGTCCACAGATGCAAAATGGTTGGCTGCAACCAAGTCTCATCTTTATAGATAGTTTCTTAAAAAACAAAACAAAACAAAACAAAACAAAACAAAAAAACTCTCTGAAGTGCTTTCAAGGCCAAAACCATGAGTACTGCATAGAGTGATGCAGACACAGATGCAAGCTATGTCATAGCAATTAACACTCTTCCCCAAAGTATCTCCCCATGTATTGAAACCTATTTTGTATTTCGCATTAGAGCAACTCAAATTTCATTTGAGGTAGCCCGTTTAAGTAACTAAAGGTTTCCCATTAACAGCTCAAATGCTCCAAAGTCTTCAAAGTCCATTGAAAAGCTTCAAGGAAATTGCAATTAAATGTACAAAATGGCAGCATTTTGGAAAAAAAAACCTATAATTTTTAGAATGAAAGAGAATAATACTGTCTGTAATTAATTTCAAAGCTCTAGTACATTGTAGACATGCATATTAAACACTCTCTACTTCAGCACATCTGACTAAATGAATAAATACATTAAACTATCCAGACACACAATTGAACCATTTCCCCGAGTATTCTTTAAACACAATGAACAAGATTGCAATGGCATCGTGACTGATAAAAAATGACAAAGACACTGTTAACCAACTGAATGCAAAGCAACAACATGAAATATTTATGCCAATAATATTTGTAGGCATACAAATTATATATTGATGTTATATTGAAGTGTTTAGTCTTCCAGTCAACATACACCACACAACATTACCCCACCTCCAAATTTAATGCCCTTGGATAACTTCAATTCAATGCTCCCATTCAAAATAGAATAGTAGACAAGATACTTTTTTGTTTTTCTCAAAATACTATTTTACTGCATTATAAAATAGTCAAGCCAAAACTATGACCATGACTAGCAATTTTTAAGAATGTGATAATCAAAGGGCCACTGAAAATATTTTCTTCTAGGAAGGGTGCTGTTATCTTTGCTTTCACCTTTACAGAACAGATAGCATGTGGTGGCTACCACTGTAATAGTCTTGCTTCAATTTTGGATTATGGCCGAATGAACATGTTTTATGGGACAGAAGCTAAGGAAACTCTCCTAAGTTAAGGGCCAGTAAGATATTCCATTGTTAATGCAAAGTACATTTTAGAAAACTTCAGTAATTCCTGGGTGTCTAGAAAGATGTTTTTCTTTCTCATCTGTGAGATTATTCACATTAATTAATTTTCTTTCTCATCTTTGAGATTATTCACCAGCATAAACGCATACATATATGCATGCACATACACAGTCATACTCCTATAGAACAACTCAAATCCTGTTTGCAAATAGTTGGCGACCCCTGTGCTACCTTGACTAACCATTTTTCCATGTCTTGAGGGAGCTCTGTGGGTGCTGCCATGGTTGGGCTAGATAGCCTCTGCACTGCAAATTCTTTAAGGGCTCAGGTCAAATGCTGTGACCGTAGAGTATCAACTGTTTAAAACATCATCTGATTCAAAACTTGGGCTATCTTCTTCACGAATGACTTAAGGGCTGAGAAGAAGCTGAGCACTTGCTCAGGATTTCAGATCTCATGGGAAGGTACTTTCAGTTCATGGAAATAGAAGACATGTAACATGCCATGTAAAATGTCTGTCAATATGAAAGGAAAGACTCAGACACTTCTTTAAAGAAATAGCCATCTTTTTAAGGAAACTCCCCAAGTCCAAGTCCAAGTAAGGCTGATGTGTAGCTAGTGTTTAATGTCTAAAAGTCTTTCTGATGTTTCCTCCACACATTTCATGTGTTAATTTCACTTCCCCAAATACCTTCCTCCACCTGACTGGCTTCTGTCTCACCCCTGCCCACCCACCCAGCTCTCCTGACAGGTTCAGCTTGACAACATGAAAGCAGATTTGAATCCTGTTCCTCCACTGCCAGTTGGGTGATCTTGGGAAAATGCTTCACGTTCATTGCCTCAATATCTTCATCATTTCCAAAATGGAGATGACAACAAATCTTGCCTCATAAGCTCATTGAAAAATGACATAGGCTAATAGATATAAAAAAGGTGGGTCGTCGCAATAGAGTCTGATTTATATAGGTAGTTTCTAAAAGAAGAAGATTGTTCTTGTATCTGTGAGTTATTCCACAACTGTACCTTGTCAATTACTTTATTAAAGTGTTCGTTTGGCCTCCTATTTTCTCTTTCTATCAAACTGAGTTCGGGAGTACTCACCCTGACTTCTGAGTATCTGGAACACAGTAGAGACTCTACGTACTACTCTAATAGATCTTTCAATGTAAAACTATGATGTATCTTTGCAACTTTTGTTCGTGGTTTGTCTAACACACATCTGTCCGGCCAGTTTTCAAGCCCAGTCTTTACCCTAGATTGTTCATGCCCACCTGTTAACATACTACTTCCTGTTAAAGATAAACCCAAATGCTGTTTATTGCTTAAAAGTTTTTTTCTTTGAAGATTAATCTCTACTTTCTATAGAGTCTCAAAGCACTCATTACAAAAAAAAGCCTTTTTATTAAAAGTATTTGTGACTGTTTTGACTTTCATACACACACACAAACACGCATACACACACACATAAACACACACAAGTTCTTGAAAAGAAGGGACCATTTATATATGCATTGATATTCCCCAATGCATTTGTTACAGCCCACTGTACATAATTATTTAAGTTGGATCAAAATAAGAAAGATAATTGACATGTAGAATGCTATGACTCTGATCTGTTACATGAAAATTTAATTTTAATTAATTAAATAAATTTCAATTA
Source organism: Mus minutoides (assembly GCA_902729485.2). Classification (NCBI taxonomy): domain Eukaryota; kingdom Metazoa; phylum Chordata; class Mammalia; order Rodentia; family Muridae; genus Mus; species Mus minutoides. The sequence continues at coordinate 944,886 of LR749991.1, read as the reverse complement.
AGCTTCTTTCTCTGAATTACCCTTGAGTGTTAAGTACTTGCTTTAGCTCCAATATTTGATTATAAGCTTCAAAATCTCCCTTTTATGCCCTAACACCTTGTGCATACAACAGACACTCAAAAAACATTGGTTGAGTTTAATTAATGAATTCATTCTCTCCTGAAAAGCTCAGGAAACTTGCCCAAGCTAAGGGTGTCACTTCCTTGGGATGATAAAGATATTACATTATACTAAGAGGAAAGAAAAGCAGGGCTAGTTCCCTCTGGTGTTTTCTGATTGTCGTGGGAACACAAGCATCACTTGCAGACCATCCTTTGGTTTCTCCCATTCCACTTCCTGCTGGGATGAACATATCAAGGCCTGGATGCCCAGAGCTTCACTCCCAGAGAAAGTAAACAATGTCAACCTAGAATCCATGCCTTCAGCAGGTGGGAATGAGACCTGTCTATTTGAAACATTAGCCTGTGTATTTTAACAAAGAGACTCCTCTGGAAATGGCATGCCACACGGAGAGAACTGGGGAGCCAGGGAGGGGAATCCCTAGAAACTTTGTCCTTGGAATAACAAGGTGGGAGTCAGACAATTAGAAAATCCTTTAACCCAATGTATATTTGATTCACTTAATTTTTTGTTGGTTGGTGGGGCCTTTGATAGGGTGTCCTGGCACCATCTAGTTCAGTCTCAACACAAGAACTGGGCAGTAAGCATCCACTGATGGGAAGTGCTAACATTTGGCTTTCTAAGGAAAAGACCAGGAGTATTACCAGTTTCCACAATGTTAATAATATCATATGGCTGAACTGAACCTTTCAACAGATTGTCAGTAAACTCAAAGTTGTGAAGAGATTCGGAAATTCAGCAAGACTGGTACCATGTGGCTTCAGAATATCTCCATGCCTCTCACAGCTCACAGAGTTTGTGAGGTACTGTCAGCAAATAACTTAAAGGAACAAGAGTCATTGTAAACACATGCTTTGCTGGCCTGAAGCTTTAGTTTTATCATGCAATGCATCAAACATATAACATACATACATGCACATACATACATGCGCATACACATTCTAAAGAAAGGGGAACATTGATGTAAGAACAAAGCTGTGAATTATATAAAGATCTACAAAGATCTGCATTTTTGTCTACATAGCCTGAAAACACACAAGTCTTGATAGGAACTGACCATATGTTCTGAATCTGGAGTAAATGTAGACTCTAACAGCTTATATTGTTAGAAAGAATAGTCACCTGTTTCTTGCCAATTGCTAAGCAGAAGTGAAATGCAAGTAGCCCTTGTAGTCTCTATTAGTAATACTCACCAGCAAGCTTCTTCTAGCATTGGGCCTAGACTTTTCTAAAAGTTGGATTCAAAAGTGCGGCAAGATGCATTTTAAAGATGGCAGAGCCATAGGATGGAAATGCTACATGTCTCCTAGTCACCAAGGGAAGACTGCTTTTTCAAGAAGCTAAAAGGAATTCCTGCTTGGACCTGCCATAGACAAGAAATAAAAGTACAATCATAGATCAGGCATCACTGGTGATGCATGTGGATCTCTGTGAGGTCAAGGCTGGCTCCATCTGCAGAGTAAAGTTCTAGTTTAGCCAAGGCTACCTCTACATATCAAGCTCTAGTCTAGCCAAGGCTACTTCTACATAGTAACTTCTAGTCTAGCCAAGGCTGCAAAATAGCCTTATCTTAAAGAATATATAATAACCATATATAAGCTATTAAATGACTTGTTTATATGAACATTTGTTTTATCAACTAGAGTTAACTAGTATACTCGGTAATTCCTACCAAAGGCCTGAGGCTTTAATGGGAATCATTTGTACTCTGAAGGAAGTACAATTCCTATATCTATACTAGAAGAGTTAAAACCAGAGGTGTGAAGTGAAACTCCAGAAGAAGACCTATTTCAGTGGACACACTCTTCTGTCTGACGTGGCTACAATGTGGGATTTCATTACATGCTTTTGTCTTGCTTGTGTTTTACTTTATATTTTTAAATGAATTATCTTTAGTCTAGCTATTCTATATGAAATAAGGAAAGAGAAATTTTAAAATATTCTGAGAGGTCGAGGGAATGAGCAATATCATGACTTCCCCATATTGGACTCCTCTGTGAATGGAAGACAAACTACACCCTTTCTCCCTTGAGTTGCTTTTGCCAGAGTATTTTAACAAAGATAGAAGGTATCCCATAGTAAGAGGTAGGAAGTATGCACACATATATGTCTATTCTTTTCTCTCATCTCTATATAAGTATTCAGTCATGAGGTGCTACATTAACTCATTGACCAAATGCTATTCACCTAGAAGGATCCCTAGAAGGATTAAGTTTATAGGCTTTTAATACCTTTCTATGAGAAAATGTCAATATATGATGCCTTTAGAACACACTCAAATCATATTCAAAGCATAGCACTCAGTGACTGTAAAAATTAATAACATAGTAGTGTATTTTAATTATACTCTATGCATAAGCTGGAATTCTCAATCAAATATTTTAAAGTAATATTTCAAAGTTTCTAAGTCTTATAAAAATAATTTCATATTTATTTTCCTAAATATGATTAAAAAATGGGTTTACCATAGAACATAGTGAGTTGGCTTAAGTTTATTATGCTCCAGTTTGCAGCATAATAAAGTTAGTATATATTTCCGCTCTGTACAATATATAATTATATACCATAATATAACTATCATTAAATCATTATATTATCTATTACACTTATACTGTGTTAAAGTTATTTTCATAGTCTGCTAGTAATAGCATTATCAGTGTCCTGGTGTCCTGAAGTAATTGTGACTCATATTTAAGTCACACACAAGGCCAATCCATTGTGGTCAGAAGAGTGTTCAGTGAATAAGTAAATGCATAGGAAGTGTACTTTTCAGGTGTATCAGGATCTCTGAAGAAGAGTCAGCTCTGGAGGGTCCTGGAAAAGCACCTAGGAAAGTAAGCCCCTAAGAATAGAGAAGGAAGTAATGAATGATGTGCTCTTGCCCATGTTTTCTAAATAGTAGATGCAGGTGTAGAGAAATAACACATCCACACTTTCACACAAGACATTAGTCACCGTGACAAGATACCAGAGAATGCACTTCAGGGAGGAAAGATTTACCAGTGCCTCAGGGTTTGCAGGCCAAGGTCTCCCGGCCCTCTTGCTTCTGTGTCTGCGGTGAGGCAACATGAAGAAAAGCATGTGACAGAGAAAAGCCACCCAGCTTACAGCGCTGAGCCTGGGGTACAGAGAGATGTATAAAGCATAAATATGCCCTCTGAGAGAGGTCACCTAGTTACCTCATTTCTTTCCACCCAGTCTTATCTCAAAATCCCCTGCCAATGTCACTGGTTTGTGACCAAGCCTCTGGGGATGAATGTTGGGGGATGTTTCCTGTCTAACCCACAACAAGCCAATAACTCAACTGGAATCAGACGAAGCACCTCATCTTCTATGTCAACTGTCATGTGAGGATTTCAGCAGGAAAGCCTCATGGGAGCCCTGTGTGAGACAATTTCTGAAGCCATGAAAAGGCTCCGACAAATACCCTAACATTAGTTGCCTTATACTTATTTATCTGTGTGTTTTGTGTGTTTGGGAAGGGCAGAGATCACACATGGAGGACAGAGGACAGCATGCAGGATTCGTTCCTCTCCTTCCACAGTGACGTCCTTCAGGCTTGGTAGCAAGCACCTTTCCCCACTGAGCATTCTCATAGCCCTAACCTCAGTTTAGAGAAACAGAAATCAGTAGCTTATCAATAACTCTTTGATCCTGGATGCCTCACAGTTTACAGGTTGGGTACAACATGCTGTAAGGCAACAACTTCGGTCACCACCTCCCATGTTCCCAGCAAGGACCGAGGCCAGTCTTTGGGAATGAGTAGGGCAGGGATGGATAATTAGGTCCCTGACAACTCACAATGAGCTCCACCACAGCAATGGTTTCCTTCTTTCCAGGAGGGAAGCCAGACTAGCAAACCTGTGAGTTAACAGCTTTATTTACTTTAAACTTTCATGAAGTCTGGAACATGAATAATTCATGAGTCTTAAGGGACTGAGCTCATAGGCATGAATACCTATTTTCTCCCCTTAATCTTGCAGTACATAGATACATTCATATGGGGACTGAGTTAGCCCTTATTTTAACCAATGCCTAATTCCTTGTTTACATGTAAACACTGCATACCTCAGGGACCTGATTGCCACAGGAAAACCAGCCAAAAAACCCTTCTTTAGCATCCAGAGAAATGAGAAAGTACATATAAGGTACATGGATGTTCCCATTATATTTGTCTATAATTGCTAAGAGGTTTTATTTCAGGACAGGGGGTAGGGGATGCAAGACACAGGACTGGGGAGATAGCTCAATAGTTAAGAATATTTCCTGTTCGTTCAGAGAGGCCCTGTGTTCAGTTCCTAGCACCTAGATGGTTGATTATGACTGCCTGCAACTCCAGCTCCAGGGCATTTGCTGCCCTCTTCTGGCACCCATAGGTACCACACACACCTGCTACACACACACACACACACACACACACACACACACACACACACACAGGCAAACAATCATGCACACATACAATAAAGATGAATAAGTAAGATGAGATCACGTGGCTACTCCAACTTATCAAAATATAATGTGTTGTCATCTACGGGTGAATTGAAATGCTCTATTTGCCTTTCTGAGACTGAGTACAGGTAGCCCTGAAAAGGACCTAGGAAGCAACCCACAACCTCTGGGTTGTAAAACAAAGCTCTTCCCTTTCTAGCCTGAATGAGTCAAGCATCCCATAGACCACAAAAGAGCTAAGGAGAAGGATGCAGCAAGGGAGTGTATAACTCAGAGTTCTGATAGCATGGGTCTCAATTCATTCTCACATAAATAAAGAAGAAATCTGCAGGCAAACACAGATATGGCTGCAAGTAGACAGCAGAAGAAAATATTGTGTATGAGCATTTAAACTGCAGGCATAGCAAGCATATGAGTTGATCTCATCTCCTTCACTGAGCTTCACTAAAATTAAGAGATTAAAACAGGTATAAACACACAATTAATTACGAATGGAGAACTAGGATCATCATCCATTTGAGGCAAACCTCTAAGAAGAAAGACCTGAGAGAGGTCAAAGAAACCAAAGCTAAGAACATGGGAGAGAGCTGAGAAATCACATGGGATTCCCAAGAGAACACAATGAAGCTCCTGTTGGGAAGTCCCTCCCACCTCTGCCCTGTTCTTGCCACTTAGCCCCCAAATGTCTGTAGCCATCAGGGGCTACTACTTTCATCCTACATTCCATACCTATTCTATTCATACAACACTTCCAGTCAAAAACTAGAGACCTGGAGAGAATGCTACAATACTGTCTAAAGCAATTCAAAATGAAGCCACAGCAAAGCATGATGGGTCCTGATTGACCATGCAAGCTGAGGTGTTCTTCTCTCTTCATACAACCTCAATAAAATTCAGACATTACAAATCATAAAACTCACAACAATTAAACAGGAAGTATAAGTACACACACACAAATAGAGACACACAAAACACACACACACACAGAGACAGGCATGGACATAAACAAAGATGAACAGACAGGCAGACAGAGAGACACATAACACACAAACACACACACATACACGGATACAGATACACACGCACAGACAAACACAGACACACACACACACACCATGCAAGGATCCCAAACAAATCATGTTTATATCAGAGAGAAACTGGAAGGATAACACTTATTGAAACAGGTGTTTTTCTAGGGCAATAACTGAAGCTAGGTCCAATCAAAGTAAGGGGTGAACTCCAGGGAGAAGAGGACAGATTGTGGGATATAGTGGAGATGAAAAGGACATTTCCAGAGGGACTGAGAACAGAAGGATGGGGAGTTTGGGAAGGAGAGAAGTAATGCTCATGTGGATTGGTGTCAGAATTTGGTAGTGTAAAAGATGACAGGCAATAGGAGGTGGGAAAATCACAAAGACAGAAGGCAATACAGCATGAAAACTGAGCTATAGTGGTCACCATCTACACTGTAAATAAGACAAAGTAACATTTATTGATTTTTTTTTCAAGTTGTAGAATCCACCTTTGACAGAATAAAACAAGTTGCTATAAGCCTCATTATAGAGGAAGCCAACGGACATGGTACCCATGGCAGTCCCCAAAGACTAATGGAAGAAATTTGGGACTCTAAAAAGTAGTGTTTATGAATGAGAATGCAAGAAGCAGTGGCCTGCAGAAGCAAACTGTGCTGTGAACATTTATTTCAGTAACAAATAGAAAAATCAAACACTGAAATAGGCAGGCGAGGTGGTCAATGACTATGTCCCCACTGGAGCAGGAAAGAGAAGCAATTACTTTTAGCAAAGAGATCTGAGAAGTATTCATAGATACTTAGGGGTTTCAAATATATGACAATATTATTTACTTTATAAATTCATGAAATTTAAGTAAAACAATATTTTCAATTTATAATTTCCCTTTTCAGCAACTTCCCAGATAAATTAGCATCTGTGAACTAATTTGGGAAATCGTTGTTTAGAGCAAGGGGTGGCTAACAGCCTCATTTTCTGCTTGTTTGATAAAGTTTTATTTGAACACAGTCATGTTTTTTTTTTCCCCTCTGTGTAGGGCTACATCTACTACAGCGGCTGAGCTAAGTGGCTGCAACGAAAGCACCTACCGCAGAGGGAAAGCTCTTCTCTACCTTTGCCTAAGATTACTGATCCATGATTTGTAGCATAGATATTCTAAAAAAAAAAAAAAACAAAAAAAACAAAAAAAAACAGTTAACAATTGCCAAGTGAATTCTCAGAGAGTTAGTTTGCAAATAAGACTCTCCCCACACATACACTACTTCCTTACTGAGAACAAGGAGGACTTGCCTCAGGAGTTGGTGTCTCATAATTGCTTATGTTGCGTGTGTCCATGATACTCATTGGAGCTTGTCTCCTTCCATTAGACAGTGATGGAAGGTGTGTCTGTCCATGGTAATCTCCTAACCATTCATGCAACAGTCAGACCTAAGCCCTTGTACGTCAACACACTGGAGTATTTCCTAGGAATAAATAAACATTTTTCACATGTTCACATTAAAATGAATGGTGCCCAGTTCTCAGTGTGGACATCACTGCTTAGCAAGAGGATTCAGTGATTCTAAACCAAAGACTAATCAGATGGAAATAGGCACACCACAGATAACTGCTTATAAGAAACATAGATATGACAGCCTGGATGCCATGCTCTTCCTCTTCTCGTCGCAGTCCTTTAAATTTCCTGAAGGCGGCTCTTGAAGTGACCCAGTGGGTAGAGGCACCAGCTCTGTCCAATATGAGGTAATCTTGAAAGTGGGATCTCAGCATGCTTTTAAAGAATCTAATTTTGAGGCTGTCAATGAAGATGTTTCCATGAGGAATCTTATATATTTGTAGCTTGTTTCTCACTTATGTACTACCAGGTTTCCAGTATTCATAAACATGATACTCTATGCATCGTTAATGTCTTCAATGATGATCCTTAGATGCCATGAATGCATTTGGGTTGTTTCTATGAATAGAACTCCTAGAATATAGAATTTGTAGGTTCTGGGTTGGTTTTTTAAACAGATCTCTCAACTGATCTCCTAAGAGTGACAGAAATACTAAGCGCTGTGTTCCTGACAGTGCACCACTCTGCTAAATGTGGTGAACTCTGGCTTACCAGATCCATCTCCAGTACCGGGACCAAGGTATCTTATAAGAGAATTCATTGAATTGAGAGCTTCTTCCAGCAACAGTTTACCAATGTGGCAGAGAGTGTGGTGGCAGGCAAGCAGGGATGGTACTGGAGCAAAGACAGGATCTGAGTCTAGGCTTGATTTCTGAAACTTCAAGACCTATCCTTAGTGATACACTTCTTCCAATGAGACTACACCTCAGAATCCTTCCTAAATAGCACACCACCCGGGAACCAAACATTCAAATAAATGAGCCTATGTAGGCCATTCTCATTCAAGCTACCATAACTCCCAAGACACTATACAACCTGGTAACCACCCACATAGTATCATAAAAAATATCCACCTTGAGATTAAACAGAACACCATCTATTGCTGTCCTCAGGAAAGGATGTGAATTTCCAAAGAGGCAAGCTTACATGACTACAGTTAGTCAAGACTGTTCACATCTAGAATCTGTTCATTTTTCAATCAAAAGCTATGTCTGTTCATCTCTCCCATGTATATGTGGCATTCATAAATGAAAAGGTGTCACTTCTCTATATTACACCAAGCAGCCATTCTCTACAGCATACGCGTCTTGAGATGACCTTACCCTTGCTTAATATCTAGATAAATCATGTGAGCTTTGGCAATTCTCACAGCTAGAGTCACTGCAGATGAGACATCTGGTTCAAAGTCCTGGAGTCTTAGGTCCTAAGAGATAAGTGAACATTCATACAAAGCTCTGGGTCTGAGCGTCCATTACTTAGCAGTTGTGGGCACTTGGGGCAGATGTTTAATCTCTGTGAACCTCAGTGTTTTTATCTATAAAGCTAGAATTTAAAAAGTCTTTATGACTATCTCTAAAAATGCACAGGGTCTGTGAATATAAAAGGGTCTGGACTAACAGGGTTAGTTGAGGGTAAGGCACATGGTAAATCTTTGAAAAATTGAAGTTATTATTATCAGATGTGTAAAATGTTAGCTTCTTTCATTATTCCCATCTGACAGCATCTTGAAAATCAACATGCTTTACAGTCTACACTCTTTTAAAATTACCTTCAAAAGCATAATATAAAGATGTACCCAAAGACAAAATTAAACACATTCATCCCTTTAAAGAAGATCAATGCTAATATACAACAGTATATAAAAACTTCTTAATATCACATCTGTAGGCTTTAGGGAAATGGAGCTACCATGAATGAGAACTAATGTTTCATTATTTGTCACCCAAACATTTCAACTATCAATATGAATGCATTTCCAAATATTGATCACAAAATTAATAATTTTAGTTAATGGGTATTCTGACAATAATTCCTAAAAAAAACAAACAAACAAAAAAAACAAATCCACATCTCTCTTGCTGTATGTTGTGAGTACGCTGTAATGTTATTATAATGCTAACTATGGTCCTATTGAAGAACCTAACAAAGTCTAGAATACCCAAAACAATGGTGAGAATACAAACCCCCGAGTAGAGGGCCAGGAAAACCTTCCCTGCACCTTCTGCAGGAAACGACCCAAGGCTGGTGAGGCGGAACAGCATCACATTGCCAACAGATCACAGTTCTGGCCACATTCTGTTGCAGATTCAATCAGAAGTAGCTCAGGCTAGTGAAGTGTAAGCAGACATGGGTTCAAACCTGATAGTAGCTAGCAGCCAGAAAATAACAAGCGGGCATTTATATTTCTCTAAGTCTTCATTTTCTAACCCATCAGTGGCAAACTCACATCAGGGGCTGCTGCAAGGATGAAATGATCTTTAGTATATACAGCCCTTAACAGCAACACATCTGAAATATTATTGATATCATCAATATTCCCAAAGTTAATATGAGAACTGTGCCAAATATATACTATTTTATTCCCTCTCACACATATAAACACAGTTTGTAAGCCTCTCAGATGGTGTTCTTAACGTTACCATCCCTGTGGGCCCATGAGACTGCTGCTTGCCAACGATGCACAACACAACTCTGCGCCCCTGATTTCTACTAATGAATCCCACTCACAGTATATACTTGCTGAGGAATGAGCTGTAGGACTATAAGGAGTCCTCCAGTCTATAATCAGCATCTTGAATTCTAGTACAGAATACAACCTTTAGCTATCATCAAGATAACATTTTCCTGAAGGCATTGGTCCAAGATCTCCATAGCACAAGGAGAAGAAGCAGAGCCAGCATGCATATTTATAGGTCACTGCCTTGGTACAAAGCCAAATGGATTTTTGTAACCAAGATCTCTGCCAAAGGAACTATCTGTGGGTTTTCTTAATGGGATCTCAAAACCTTTTAAAATAATAAATAGAAAAAGGAAGGAAGGAAGGAAGGAAGGAAGGAAGGAAGAAAGGAAGAAAGAAAGAAAGAAAGAAAGAAAGAAAGAAAGAAAGAAAGAAAGAGAGAGAGAAAAAGAGAGAGAAAGAAAGAAAGAAAGAAAGAAAGAAAGAAAGAAAGAAAGAAAGAAAGAAAGAAAGAGGCACGAGAATGGCAGTTCCAAACTTCTCTCTGAAGCTCGGGAACCAGTCAGTGCTTTACAGCCAAGCAGGACACAATTTTCTTTTCTGGGGAAGATACACAGAGAGAAGCTAAAACCTAGAACTCCAGGCAATCAAGGAAAGGAGGGTGGAGGCTTGGGGGCACTGGGGTGGCTGGGGACCTGCATCTAATACAGACCTGAAGAACTGTTCTTAAGGACACTAGTAAGGTGACCTAGGCCACCTCCCAGAAGCCTGGACCTCCCTGAAAATGTCAATGGAATGAACACACACTGAGACCCCTTTCTCTGACACTTTCCTGTTAAAATCTAGTGCGTAAAACCAAGAGAAGAACACAATGCTTAGGCTAAGAAAACGTGTTCTTGTGCCTGGAGAGATGGCTCAGCAGTTAAGAGCACTCACTGCTCTTGCAGAGGACCCTGGTTCATTTCCCAGCACCCTCATGGCAGCTCACAACCCTCTGGAACTCCAGTTCAGGGGAGCTCTCTGGATCCTGAGTATATCAGGCACACAAGTGATGTGTACACATAGACACGGGCAAAACATTCCTTACCTATGGAATAAAACAATACATAAAGCTCTAATAAAAGTAAGTGCTTTTAACAAAACCATTACTTCTGAAATTGTGAATACAGGGATTTCATTGTTTTTTCTTTGTTTTTTGTTTTTAACACTCAGGGACAGAAAGGCTAAATTTTATACTAACTCATGAAGTGTTAGAAACTGGCCAACTGTCCTTGAAATTTCCTGGGGCTTAAGAAAACACACAGTGCTCTGAAGGTCTCCTGCATTTTTCCTCTTTTCCACAGGAAGAGCCTTTCTGTCCTTCTTCCTGTTTCCCTGGAGAATGGGGATTATGTAGACTTCATAATTAGCATAAGATGTGAGGAAACCTAAGGACAGACACATCAGAATCAGCCAGGAGAACTTCAAATGTGGAAGCTTCCAAACAGACACTATGACAAAATGCTCCATCTCTCCAAAGACAGGAACCACCAGGTCAGGGAAAAACACACAGAAAAACAGGCTCCTAAAAATCAGGCCACCCAAGAAGAACCACGAAGACTCCCGACTCTAGGCAGATTGAAAGAAATACCACAGATCCATTGCTGAGGATGGGCAGGAGAGGGGCCGGGATCCCCAATTTCCCTCTGCCATCGGTACCCCAACACAATACTGGTTCCATGAAGAAGCCACGGAAACTCCACCAGGCAGTCAAGGCATTGCATGGGAATGCCTGAACAGCTGACCAGAATGACCTCACGAGGGGTACTGAACACTATGTCATCACCCTTCTGGATTTTTCCATTTCTCCTAGACTGGCATCATTATGGTATCACTGAGAGGAGTTACAGCATGCCATTATCCAGGCAGGCCAAAAGGGCGGCACATTCTCCAAACCAAAACGTGCTGAATTCTGACAGCAATGTGTCTGCTGTCCAGAGAATGAGATCAGTTTCACCTGCGGATTTGATCATGAACAAATGTGCGGCACATTCCACTTTCTGCATCTGGAACTGTGGGAAAAGCCCCAGCCACCAGTGATTTAATGAGTCCCCCAGGGAGTCTGGGACACCCCTCATCTTGAAAACCACTCAACATTCCACAGTAGTCTTGAAACACTGGCCTGTAAACACCTGTTGGGCAATAGACAGGTGCCTGAACAGAAAGTCTCCTCCCTTCAAAGATGCTTGCACCAAGTAACTTAATTCTTTGTGTAAAATATTCCCTTGCGTTCGGTTTTTATAAAGCACTCTGTGGTATCCAGCTCAAATAAACCCCCTGCCTTTGTAGTTTCACTGAGCCACATTCCATTTAAAGGCTTGTCTTTTATAATTTTTACGACATGTGAAGGACCCCCAAAACCCTCCTCGGGCTCCAGCAAATATGGACTCTGAGGATTCTGGGAGCAAGTGCTCAAAGAATAAAGTCTGGGTTCCCTCAGATTCCCACAGGGGCAGAGGAAGCACTCAGAGCAAATGCTCTTTGAGAGAAACACAGCAAAAAAGCAGGAAATTGGGCCTGAGCAGATGCCAGGACCCAGCCACCCGCAATAGAGTAAGAGAAATGGATAGCAGAGAAAGTGATCTTCAAATTCTTCTTATCTTGAAATCTAAGTTCATTGAAGCACTGCTATAAAGTATTAGGTCAAACTTCATGAGTGGAAACCATAGGCAAAGGCAGAATGGGTGCATGAAATATACCTTTAATAACTTAAAGGGCGCAGGCTCCATCTTCCCCAGATCCACCTGTCCTTAATTATATAGTTCAAACAAAAATGTAAATTATTTATTTCTTATGTTGTTCTTCTGTGTGTCCATACAGTGCATGAGTGTGGCCATGTGCATGCCATGGCATGTGTGTTGGAGGTCACAGAACAATTCGTGGAGTCAGTTCTCTCCTTCCAGCTTTACCTGGCTTCTGAGAATGCAGCTCTGCTCATCAGGCTTGTACAGCATGTGTTTGTCTGTACAGCCAGATCATCCTCCTTGAAACCTAGGAGTTCTTGAAATCTAGTTCTCTGAAAGATCATTAAGTGCTTTTAACTTCTGAGCCATCTCTCTAACCGCCCCCTCTCTCTGTGTATGCATATATGCATCTCATGCATATATTTGATAATGTGTTATTTTTACCCAAGAGAGTCACACAGTGAAGTGTTTCACCAATGCTCAGACCACTGAGATTGTCTGCAGTACCAATATATGTTAGCCTGTCTGACTTTGACTACTTTTACTCAAAGAAAAATGACTGAGCATATTGAGATGCAGACATGGGGTGAAAGAGTGAAAGAGATGAGCTCTTAGGAAAAGAGCTAGATTTAGAGGTTTGCAGCCATGGCACCATGACTGACCTCCTTGATACCTGGAACTATTTCTTCCCTTTGAAAACGAAGGCTAGCCGGGCATGGTGGTGCACGCCTTTAATCCCAGCACTCAGAAGGCAGAGGCAGGCGGATTTCGAGGCCAGCCTGGTCTACAGAGTGAGTTCCAGGACAGCTAGTGCTACACAGAGAAACCCTGTCTCGAAAAACCAAAAACCAAAAACAAAAAACAAAAACCAAAAACAAAAAACAAAAACCAACCCAACCAACCAACCAAACAAATAAACAAGAAAATGAAGGCTAAAATACAGTGTAAATGGGCTCATGTGTGCACAGCCCCTGTGAGGTGATGAACATTAAAACAGTCATCCATCAGATACCAATAGACACTCTCACTTCTAGTCTGTTAGATGCTAATAAACATAACAGTCTCCTCTTTTCTCTCATCATTATTTGGCAGACAGTGAGGTTCTATCATAGTAGTTCTAAACCCTGGCTTTCCATTAGAATGTTCTAGAGAGGTTTTTTTTGTTGTTGTTTTGTTTTGCTTTTTCTTAACTGCCACCTGGCCACAATCCAAGTGGATCATAGATAGTGTGGGGAGGGGCCTTACAGTGGCTGTGACCTTGTGCAGTGTGAGCTCTGAGAAGCAGAATTGCTGATGTTTTTGGCTTTTTTATGGAAATTGAGTTGGAGCAAACTGGTTTTACTGGGGAAAGGCCTTTTGATAGGCTACCCTAATGTCTATCCTTTAATTTCAGGAGTAGGTTGAAGTTAAATGCTGTCTTAGCCTGTCTTGGCAATCCTGGGAGTTATTTGCTGTCCCCTTGATTACCAGAGAGAAATAAACAATTTGATATTTCTTGTTCCTTTTGGTGGGACATAACAGGGAACAAGTCCACTGATGGCCTACTAAGACAGCACTGCTAAATCGACGTGAATAGCAGAGACAAGGCATATACAGTAAGTCAGGTAATTAGACTTAAAAGCTTCCTCCCTCTTTCTGTGCCCCACCCACTAGAGCAACAGACACAAAAAGGGCCCACATAGCATGACTAGAATACAAACTATGAGTAAGTGGGAAAAAGTTCAAAGCCTTTGCTCATTACGTGAAAGCCCATGGGAACTTGGTGCAACAGAGGGTGTGGACAGAGGATTAGTTAGCTATGTCTGGAAGCCCCAGTCTTCTACAACCTCACAGTTTAATCCATTCTCCACTGTCTAAGAAGGCAGGCATATATACTTAATTGAGTTTCAGAGGCACAAGCATAATTGTGGAGATAAAGTTCTTGCTTGACATTTGTTCTGGATCTGTTGATATCATCTGATGGCAAATATAAACCAGAGCCATGCAACCTCCTTCCTCCACATGGCGGGACGAGGTATTGAATTGCAGTGCTCTGGGTAGCATTTCCTTCTCATGGAGAGCACTGGTTAAAAAGCTATTGCTGGGGAAGTGTCAAGATGCTGGAAGCTCCTCATGTGTGTTTAGATATGCTCACACGAGTGCTGCTAGTAAGGTTGCTTGCACGGCAACAAGCCACTAGGCAGAAAGCTGCTGCTCTTCACGACGTTGTTCTCATAGAAAAATGTGTCTAGCTAGGGTGGGGATGCAACCAAGTTCCTCGAGTACCCTGCAGCCTCTGTGAATCCCTGGGTTCCAGCCCCAGCACAGCATAAAACGGCTGTGGCGGTACACGCATTCGACCCCAGCACTGAGGAATTACAGCCGTGATGATCAAGGATCAAGATCATCCTCACCTGTGTACCAAGTTTGAGTATAGACTCAGATACATGACACCTTGTCTCAAAAAAGACACAGACATTTAATTTCCTATTCCATCTCAAGATCTCAACACAGTTTCTCTCTTTGTGGAGAAATGTCTCAACTTTGTTAAGGTTAAAATAGGACATTAAATTCTGTCACCCATGATCCTTTTCAAATACATTGTATCTATAATTTAATGTGTCTAAAATATGGTCTTCCATACATCTAAACACTTCCTTTTCCAGCTGTTCTTTGGTTTTAATTCAGACCCTAGAATAAGAATTTGTAAGATCACACAAGCTGTAGCGAAGTAAAACCCAATAGTATTCTTGGTCTTGTTGATTGTAGCATGGAGTACCATCTTTAACTTAGAATAATTGCATGTATTGCCCCTAAAAATGTATGCATGCCACATTTTAATATATAGCTTGGAACTTGACTAGAGATTATACTATATTGCATGATAATGTGGCTTTTAAAAGACTTTAACTTTTGACTCTACTCATATCTAAGAAGCAGCAGGCCAATGGGGAATGGCATGCTCAGCGTGGGATTCAGTCACTGTTCACTATACTAATGCTATTTTACAAGATCAAAATCACTCAGTTTCCTTTATGCTTCTTCGTCTTTTCAAGCTCATTAACAATCTTCTCATGATAACTTTTTCCAAGATGGGACAGCAGCTTAAACTATAGCATGTCCATTTCTATCTATAGCATCTCTTAGGAGCCACAAGTCAAGAGGCACAAAAGGAATACTGAGGAATACTAAGACAAAAGCTCACAAGAGAAAAGGGAGAGATTCATATGTGCTGAGGTGTGCTCCCAAATGGGAGTTTGGATGCAGGGTTCTGAACTGGATAATGAGGCTCTGCCTCTGGCACAGACATTAAGTCCCTCCTGGCATTGCGAACACGTATAAAAAGATGACCTGAGATCAGTGCTCTTGAAGATTACTTCAAATCTTCATAAGGCAGTGGAGCTAGAGTCTGACATGATGGCACACACCTACAACACCAGCATTTGGCAAACTGAGACAGGGAGGTCAGGAGTTGGGGTCATGGGACTACAGCAGGTTTGGCCCAGCTTAAGCTAAAAAGAGACCTTGTTGTGTAAGGGAGGGAAGAAAGGGAAAATGAAGGGTCAGAGGAGAAAATTATGGTATAAGCCTGGGGATTTGGTTTTAATAAGGTCTTAAAAACTCTCTATCTCTCCAGTTAAAATGTTTGGTCTCCCGTAAATGTCACTACTGGTATGATTTCCTGCCATGACATTCTAGACGTGGCTGGCTGGTGAGATTCTATTCCCATTCTCTCACTAGCCTGGCTCTGCCAGGAGCTGGTTCAGTTCTGGAACACTTTAAAAACATGTCTTTACCACTAAATTTCTAGGGGAGATATTCAAGTTTAAAGTATAAGAGAAGTTCTCAATTTTTGATCCCAGGCAAGTAGTGTCATACCCAGTGCCTTCAGTAGCACTCACTTGAGCCCACATTTATTCTTCTGTATAGTGGAAAATAACGAACTATGCTGCCAAGAGCTGTCGGACTGTTTTAAAGACAGAAGCAGACGATGGGGGTGGGGGTAGGGAAGAGCTCCTCTCGCTTTGGGCTCTTGAAAAGTCATGTACTACTCTCACCATTCACACGAGGTCCTGCATTCTGGAGCAACTTGCTGTTCTGCTGGTGCTCTATGGATGCTCTAAGATATCTATGGATGGATAACTGTGATGAAGCAAGTGTTAACATTTAAATGTGATAAATGTGGAGTGGGAGGGACGTGACACATGGGAAGGGACTCAAATCTAAGAAAACATGGACCTATATCCTCTCACCATTATTTAGCTACCCTGCTACCTGGTAAAGTAGGGAAGAGCCTGTTTTCCCCATGGGCACTACCCGAGTACTAAGTGGTACCCAGCACTTACAGGGATGATAGTGCTGGCACATACAGATCCTAAAACGTGGCTGTGATGACTGTGAGTCAAATATGGGTTAGATCCTATGTGTCCACTCCTAATGGTATATGATAGAGCTCTAAACCATCTCTAGCGTTTAATGCTCAAAACCTTATAAATAAGAGAAACCAGTTTCTACCAAAGACACAAGCTAAGTATTTCTCTGCACTTGAAACTTCCAAACCCTCATCTTCATCCTATGTTTTCATGCATTTGCACAAGAGTATTTCTTTTAACTCACTTATGATAGCTTCTTGAGAGTCACTGATTAAGAGTTACCATTTGGATGAAGTAAGCTTTTTGTTTTCAAATAAAAATAAATTGTCTTGACAATGGGTCATAGTTTCCCAGATATTTTTACAGTTAACTAAGCAAAGATTGTGTTCTGAACATCATGAGAACTGGTGTGGAGACCAGACTCTGTCTTATTCCTTTGAAGAACACTGACATCTATTTTAAATAGGGAAGTCACTGTGTATTACAGCAAATGCCATCTTGGTGTGCTGTAAACTACAGGTAAGATTTGTGTCACTTACTTTTCTGTTGCTGTGATAAAACCATGTCCAAAAGCAACTTACAGAAGATTTCCTTTAAGCTTACAGATCCAGAGCAATATACAGCCCACTGTGGTACAGAAGACAAAGCAAGTAGCAGGAAAGGACAGAAAACTGAGAGATCACATCTCAGCTGCACACAGGGAGCTGAGAAAGCAGGCAGGAAGTAGTGGTGTATGCTATAGACCCATTCCTCCAGGGATGTACTTCTTTAGAAGGCTGCACCTTCTAAAGGTTCCATAACCTCCTCTAACATGACAGTATCTCATTCAAACCACAAAAGCATCTAGTCCAGTTGTCTAGCCATTATCTGTCTGGTCCTGACTCTGACTAGTACACACAGCATTCAGAAGTCACCAGAGATGAGAGATTACAAACGTAGAACCAAAGAATTTCCTTCCTCGGCTTTCTCCTTTTTAATGCTGTCTCCCTCATTCTCAAGTTTCCATGGCCCCTAAACTCTGCTTTCTTGTTACTTGGGAAGTCACAACCATTTATACCACAATTTTAGCTATATTGTACCATGTTACAACTTCAGCTTTAAAGCTGCAAAACAACATAGCCATGTGTTAACAAAAGCTGCTGAACCGTTTTAGTCTCTTAAATAGGGGGCTGTGATTTCTTTGGTCTTTTGTCAATAGAAAGCTTAATATGCTAAGAGTATATCTATCATATCAGAATTAGAGACTATGAGTTGCTTAAGAACAATATATATATATATATATATATATATATATATATATATATATCTCATATCAGAATTAGAGACTATGAGTTGCTTAAGAACAAATTATATATATATATATATATATATATATATATATATATATATATATATATATGGTCAAGATAGATAGATAAGTAGGTGAGTACTGGATGGGAAGAATAGATGACTAGATAAATTGATGATAGATTTGTGTACACAAAGTGTCAAATTTCCAGGACTGAACTACAGGTTGCCATCTTTTTTTTTTTTTTTTTTTTTTTTTTTTTTGAGTGGGGGGCAAGTTTTGAGACAACATTTCTCTGTATAGCCTGGCTCTCCTGGAACTCACTCTGTAGACCAGGCTGGCCTCGAACTCACAAATCCACCTGCCTCTGCCTCCCAAGTGCTGGGATTAAAGGCGTGTGCCACCATTGCCCAGCTGCCATCTTTCTGAGCTTCTCTCTCTATCCACCTTTAACAGAGACACTTTGGTTTACCTCCTCTGGCAAACAAGCATCCTTTAGGGCACCCGTCAACTCCTTTTCATTCTTAGTGCTTAGAAAGTCTTGATTCCCAAGTGAAGGTATCATACAGCTGCAGGAGGCCAAGACACCACATTAAACAACACCGAACCACACTGACAATGACGTATTTTCAACTCTTCTGATTCTCTCAAGGAATACATCTCAGCTTGGTGCTAATATGCCTTTCACACCTTTCTAATAGGGCCTAATGTTCTCCTTTCGTACAGCAGAGCTCATGTGAAGAAATTTCTTGGGGAAGTAGTTTCTAGATGGAGAAGAGCAATTATCATTTGGTTTTTATCTGGTTTTTAGTTGCCTTGCATTTTGCAATGTTATTGCTTTCAATTCATGGTAAAGATATATAATTTTCTTTCTTTAAAAAAATTGAAAAAAAGCCAATTGACTTCAGAAATGTTCTCAGTGACAGTGTAGGTGAAATGCAGATGAGAATAGGGGAAACCTGTAGTAGCATAGCTCGTTCTAGTTGCTGGAACTGATAGATATTCCCCCAACCCAACTCTCGGTATCATAACATAACAGAATTCCTCTTGCTTTTGAAAACCCTAGCACTATTTGGGCATGTACCGGCTGGGGTAAGCTCCATTGCATTCATTTGGGAACTGAGCATGGCACGGCCTTCTCTAACATGGGTGTCAAGATACTTGCACACGTAAGAACAGCAGATGTGGGAGGAAGGTGTGTGAGCAGCAGACAGTGTGGGAAACTTGTGGGAGCCTCACGAGAAACTCTGTCCTTTCAGTCATGCCCTACTGGCTGCTTCTCGGCCTCTGACCACATATAATTGTGAGGTAGGGTAGGAAATGAGTCAATCTAGTTCTAACAGCAGGAGAAAGAGAGTTGGCCGTCTCGGTGAGCTCACTGATTGATGAACTATGCACTAGTGTATCTGCTTCTACTGTTGTTTTGTTGTTGCCACGATGAAATACTGGACACAGATTAGAGAAGGAAGAACGCATTTTGGCTCACAGTTTGAGGGGACAGTCTGCTTTGGAGGGTAAGTCGTGGGAGCATAGTGTGAGGTGGGTAGTCCTATCTCACCACAGGCAGGAAGAGAGAATAATAAAAGCTATAGGGCATAGCTTACTTTCCTCTACCATTGCACTAATCTACTTCTAGAATATTCTGTATTTCCTATTTGACCACACCCTGACCCAGAATCTAAGACAGAGTGCCAGCTCTTCATAGGAGAACACCACCCTGACCCCAGCATCTACAGAGGACACCATGTAAAGACTTAAATGAACTTAGGCACTTACCTGAGTGAGCAGGCACTTAAATCATGCTGAATTAATACTTTTAAGAAATATAATTTTTCAACCACTCGAAGTAGCAAGTGTCAATTCTTTAGTTATTTCCAAAACACTATAACAGGAGACAACTCTTTGCACTTTGTCAGAGCAGAATGGAAGAAAAAACCCCACAACCTAAGTCATCACTCGTCTGTGACCTGAGCTTGACCCCACTATTTTCAGCTCCTAAGAACTGTTGGCAGAGTGTGTATGCAGACACTAATTTCTATAAATATGTTTGGGAGCGAGGTGGCCTTTGCAACACACTGGTGTCTCGTGAGTTTAGCAGCAAGATGCCATTTCGACAGACACATTCTTTTGAAAAATATCTGCAGGTCCTGGAACTCCCAGTGACTAAGCAAATATCTTACAGGCTTGTGTACAGCCCGATCGTATACAGGCTTGTGTACAGCCTGATCTTATGGAGGCTTGTGTACAGCCTGATCTTATGGAGGCTTGTGTACAGCCTGATCGTATACAGGCTAGTGTACAGCCTGATCGTATAGTATACAGGCTTGTGTGCAGCCTGATCGTGTACAGGCTTGTGTACAGCCTGATCGTATACAGGCTGGTGTACAGCCTGATCGTGTACAGGCTTGTGTACAGCCTGATCTTATAGAGGCATTTCCTCAGTTGAGGCTCCCTTTTCTCAGGTTACTTCAGCTTGTGTCAAGTTGACATACAAGTATTTCTGTATGGTTCAGTCCCCACACCCTCAACCCCATGAAGCTGAAGTACTTTCTCTCGAAGCTACCCATGTCCTCTATCCCTCGCTGCTCTAGTCTTTCTGCCAGCTTTATATTAACAATCCAATCCTGACTCTCACCTACCTCACAAAACCTTGTTTTTGTTCCCAAGAAGGGAACCCTTATGAAGGGTTGTCATCCTGCTGGCTACAAAAGTGTCAAGTCCAGCAGCACTGGCATAATCCTCTCAGGACCAGGTCCTGTCTCCACTTGAGAGGACTCTGGCCTGACTGCAGAGGCTTCGGTCTATTTCCTACCTACAAGGCTGGTAGCAACTCCTTCACATGGAGCTTACGACTTGTCTCTGAGCTCTCCAACCAAGCCGCAAAGAGGTGATGGCAGACACTTCAGGAGAACAGGCAAAGCAGAATGAATATTGAGAACTAGTTAAGCCTAGGTCAACTCATTCCATCCCTTCAGGCCTGTTTGAAAAATTCCATAATGAATTCCTAAAGTGTGTGGGTTTCCCAAGTCACATTCACAGAGCAACTTTCCTCTGTGGCAGATCAGATATTGGCAAGTTAGTTTGTTTACCATGATGTGAAACAATTTTATGTCAGTTTGTCTCTTTGCTTATGTCATTCACACAACAGGAAGACATTATTTCTCTGTGCTTCTACCTTCAGCTCCTTAAACCTAGTGAGAAATCAAGCATCTGGGTATGTGCTGGATTGCTTATTTGCCCCTCCCTTCCTTTTCACGTGTATGGGCATGTGACATGAAGATAGGCTTGCATGTGTGGAGGCCTGTATTTAAGTACATGCATGGGATGGACTAAAGTTGACTTGACAGCTTTCTACCTTATCTACTGAGGCAGGGTGTGCTCAGATGCTTTCTGTTGTGATAGAACAGTACGCAAAACCAGTTTGGGATGAGGGAAGAGTTTATTTCATCTAACAGGTTATATAGCTCGTTGTCTAGAGAAGGCAAGACAGGAATTCAATGCAGGATCTTGAAGCAGAAACCTTCAAAGAATATTGAAGGAATGCTGCTTCTTTCCTTTGCTTGCTCAGCTACCTCCCTTATGCCAGCCAGGCCCACCTGACTAGGGATGACATTACACACAGTGGGCCAGATACTCCTACATCAGTTAGCAGTGAAGAGAGTGTCTCACAGACATGGCCAGGGGCAATCTGATCTGGACAATTCTTTAGTTGTAGTTTTCTCACACCAGGTGATTCTAGACTTTTCTCAAGTAGACAAGTAAAGCTTGCTATGACCCATGACCCCTGCCTGACTCCAGAGGTTGCAGACATAGGTGGTCTGGCCAGCCAGATTGCTCCAGTAATGCTGTATATGCTTATGAGTGCTGGAATTATGGACAGGTCACCATACCTGGCCCACATTTAGGTGGGTTTTGGGATCTGAGATCAGGGTCTTATGATGGGCCCAGTAACAGGAAAACCAGCTCACCAGCCCTGTCCCTGCCTATCATAGTCCAGGTGTAATCCTGAGAAGCGGAATGGAGTATAATATGGTATCCTTCTTCAACGTTCACTCTGAGATACTGCTTCCCAGCTACCTCTACTTTTCCTTCCACAATACCAGCCAGGCTTCGTCATCTTCACACCATTGGCTCTCCAATGGAGAGGGGGCCTGTTGAGCTCTGGCTTTACATTCGCACACATTCACCCTCAACTTTTGAGAGAGAGAGAGAGAGAGAGAGAGAGAGAGAGAGAGAGAGAGAGAGAGAGAGAGAATGGCTTGCTGCTGGCCACTGTTTGCACAGTAGAGGACAAACATGCTTCTCTCACGCTTTGATCACATAGACTACTGGCTGGCAACCAGTCTCAGGATGTCTTCATCAGCTGGGGAGAGCTGGACCTGTTATTTTAAGACATTCTTAATGTTAAAAAAAAAGAAAGAAATTAGTTTGGGTTTTATGCTAAAAATTTAATAATCACACCAAAGTAAAGGTCAAAAATATATTTAAAGCTAGTTAATATTATCATCAGAGTCAGAAAAAGTACATAATGACAGTTCTAATTGCTACATTCTCTTGTTTTGTACTTCAGAGAAGCAGCAATTACATCTCCATGAGAGCTACACTTCCGCACCTGTAATCTTGACACTGACATTTCCTCTAACCGTGCAGGGCTTTGGAGCTGGTGGATCTAAAGCTTCCTGAACATTACTATGTCCCTGATGGCTTGAGTCGAGTTTCTGACTACTGCTTCTTTTCCATGTGGAATGAATACATGCAGCCTAGCTTGGTGGTGCAGGTCAACACTGTCATACTCAGGAGACGGAGGCCGGAAGATTAAGGTTAAAGCTTAGCTGAGCTTCAGTGTGAGTTCAAAGATAGCCAGTATCTCGAAACAAACGGGATGCTGGTGGCTGGACCATAGCTTAGCGGTGTAGTACCTGTCTACAACAAGCAGGGTTCGGGGTTATTTGCTAGAACCATAGACAAAACAGAAAACTAGTAAAGAAGACTTGCCTAGCTTCTGTCAAAATCTCTCAAGGTTAAATCAAGTCTTGGTTTAGAAGCAGTGCTCCATGAACCATATGTGACTGTTACCATCTGCAACATCACCTGCTCTTTTCTGTCCTGCCTTGGGCAAGTTTCATTGTCTTCATTTCTAACTCTTTGCACCCTTTCTGGACAGTTCATAAAAAATTATTTTGTAAAATGTATTCAGAAATATAACTTTCTGAGGCCAAAAGTTGCAAAAATACTCATTCAAGGGTCCATGAGATGGCTCAATAGGTATATGTGCCACCTGCTGTCAAGCTAGAAAGCCCAAATTTGAACCCCAGGACCCATGTGGTAGAGAAGAGAACTGAAAACCATGAGCTGTCCTCTGATCTCTTATATATGTGCCATGTATCCTGTCTGTTTCTGTAGAACATCTCCTGCTGTCCTTTCTTGCCACAGTCAAATAGGTCCTAAGATGCTGGCATTGTAGCTACAAAATGGTTCATTTCCTGCTATCAGCCAGCTCTCTGGCTGACTGTGAGGTCCAGCACTACCCTAAACCCCTGTTTAATATGTACAGTGAAAGAGAAACCAACCCTTGAATGGGAAGCCACCAAAAGGCAGTGCCACTTATTCCTGATGAATATCTATCCTATCCTGAGGAACTCAAGGATAGCTGTCTGAAGTTCAACCCTTCAAATCCTCACCACAGAAGTTTCACAAAAGTCCTGCATTTCTAGAAACTTCCTTCAGTTACAATATATGTGAAAAATAATGTGCAGGGGATGACTGCATCATGGCACCATGGATATTTTCATAGGGACTATGCTGATTAACTGCCAATATCACTCTTTGTCATGGAAGGATGTTGGAAAATTTGTCTGAAAAAGAGGGGTAGCATCATATTATAGCAGGCAGGATTTTCCATCTTTTCAATGAGGGTTTACTGATCCATGTTCCCCTTAGGCCACATGGCTATTCAGCTATTACTAGTCATTGGCCACCTATCACCTGTCATCACTATTTGCTGTCAGTAAGTGTGAGACATGGGAGTAAGAGGTTTGACGCCATGTTGGCTTGCTCTCACTGACTAAGCAAGGGTACATGTCTGAATACACTCTCCTGGACTCACTGTCATCCTGTGTCTAAATCTCTGACAATGAGGACAGCTAGCACTGATGGTGCCATACAACCCCTACACTGATGCTTGGAGACTGATCAGCCACTTGATACAGGAGCAGGAGACTTTTAAGAATATAGCTGCTTTTTGGGCTTCGGAGGACTTAGGCTGGGCTGTCCTCC
This sequence comes from Mus minutoides, assembly GCA_902729485.2. Taxonomy (NCBI): domain Eukaryota; kingdom Metazoa; phylum Chordata; class Mammalia; order Rodentia; family Muridae; genus Mus; species Mus minutoides. The sequence continues at coordinate 920,574 of LR749991.1, read as the reverse complement.
TGGTGGGGAAAGAGTGCATGGGACTCCAGCAGAGGTGGAGCTTTCTAATCTGGGATAGAAAACAAACAAGCTAAGCAGTCTCTGATGACAACTTCAACATTCTGGGCAGCTGGCTCCCCAGGTTAGCAAATACTGGTAGCTCCCACCAATAAGGACTTATCTATGACACTTGGTTGAACCCTCTGGGAAGTCTGGAGTGTCCTAAATAGTGACCATAGCCTTTGCAGAACCCATAGATAAAATCAATACATCCTGACATTCTGTAGAACTGTGTGTGGCATTTTTTATCTTGGAGAAACTGGTGAGTGAGTTACAAGTATATTATTACCCCCATTGTGAATAATTTCCCTCAAGTTAAATAAACAACATAGTTATATTTAATTTATCAAATAATAAACACACATGGTATATAAATATGAACTGTAATAGATATGTTTAACTACTGAATATCAGGAATTCTATGAAAAGAGGGACTTATACAGAAAAACAAAATTTCATATTAAGACACAAACCAAGAGTTTTCTGAGATGTTCAATGTTTCTGGATTGACAATTGTACTTTCATTTCTGTTACTATAATAATATACCCAGATAAAAAACAATTAAGGGGGAAAGGAAGGCTTTATTTGCCTTATATTTCCAGATTAAATGGCAAGAGAAATCACAATTACATGGCAGGGGTTAAATCATCAAGGCACATCGTATCCACAGTCAACAGCAGACAGAAATAAATACATGAAAGCCTGCTTGCTTGCTTTCTCTAACTGTTACACAGTTCCAGACCTCCGACCTAGGGAACATTGCTGCCCACAGTGGGCTGAGTCTTCCTACATTGACTGATAATGTGACAGACCAGCTCATAGCAAATCTCAAGTAGACAATTCCTCGATTAAGACTTTCTTTCCAGGTAACTGCAAGGCCGTGTCAAGTGGACAGTTCAAAACTAACCTACAGGTTGCATGAATCTTTGACCTGAGCCAACTCGTAGATTAATTTTATGAATGTACTGGACTTGTTAAATGGAACAATACACAGGCTTCTGCTTTGGCAATTATTATCTCATGGTACCACTCATAATGGTGGCATGCTTTTGTTTCCTATAGTCCTACATATTTTCACTGAAAGTCAAATCTACCAGAACTTAGTTTGGTGGCTATAAAAAATTTTTTTTTCAGAAAGAATGGGAGAAATGTACTACATCTGCAATTATTTCTGGGAAGAAGAATAGTACATATTCCTTGGAATATGTTACTTTAAAGGTGATTCTTGACTGTGAGAAAAAATAATCTGTGATTGCAATAAAAATGACAGTGTAGGAGGGAGTGCCACGTGGCTGAGAAAAGCACAGGGCACGTTAATGAAGCACTCAAAAGCCAGGCTATTCTTGGGAAATAGCCTAATGTTCTAAGCAGAAACTGTTAGAACTAATTAAAAGAAAATTGTGAAGCAATCATTTTATTATTCTGGAAACCACAGTGTTTATCCAGGCCCTGCTCTGCTCCAAACACGATACAGACATAAATAGCACAAAGGTGAATGGGCTGCATGTTTGGTCAGTTGGCATCCTGGTGCTATTTCTGCCTTGGAGCCCCATGTTCATGCTCTTCCTTGCTTCCTGTAGCAACCAGTGGTATTGACATGAAAGGTTTGGGTTTCAGAAATTGTCAAAATAATAATGATCGAGACAAAGAGTCCTGAAGGGTATTGAAACATGGCATCCCAACACATACAGATGAAGACAATCCCATGGTTCTTTAAAAATCACTCCATAGTTTACATTATTTTCTTAAAGGGAGACAAGCTATGTCAGTAAAAAAGCTTGCCTTGCAAGCATAAAAGCTGTGTTCAATCCCCAGAACCAATGTTTGTTTGTTTGTTTGTTTGCTTGCTTGCTTGCTTGCTTGTTTTTAAAGCTAGGTGTGGTAACACAGATTTGTATTCCTAGTGTTGCATATTTGTAATCCTTTTGCTAGAGGGGTGGAGACTGGTGGATCCTGTGTTGTTTGCTGGTGAGCAGGCTTAGGGCCTGAATCAATGAGAGACTCCATATGAAACAAATAAACTAAAAAGCAAAACCCCCAAAAGAATGAACAACAGTAACACAAGAGGCCTCATGGGGTGCGGGGTGGGGGCGGGGGGTACATCACCAATCCTAAACAAAAACCGTATGAAACTGGGAAAAGCTGGGAGTGGGAGAAGTGGTCCTTCCCGGGGAAGAGCAGACCAACTGGGTTTCTATTGCAAAACTGTAAGTTCTGAAAAGACACATTCAAATAGCATTATATGGACTGAGCAAGTCACATTGTTTAGGAATATACATGCATGTACATATGTATATGCAATAACAGTGTGAACGAGGCAAGGAATCTGAAGAAAAGTGGGAAAGGGTATAAGAGAGGGTTTGCAGGAAGGGAGGGGAAGGGGAAAATGTTGTTATTAAAATATAATGTCAAAACCAAACATGGACACACAAAAGGAAGGATAGACAGCACCAGAAGAGTGACACCCGAGTTTGCTCTCTAGCCTTTATGTTGAGTGTGTGTGCACAAGCATACATATGGACACATACTCAAAGTTTTTTGTTTTTTTTTTTTTTGGTTTTTTTTTTTTTTTTGGTTTTTCGAGACAGGGTTTCTCTTGTATAGCCCTGGCTGTCCTGGAACTCACTTTGTAGACCAGGCTGGCCTTGAACTCAGAAATCCGCCTGCCTCTGCCTCCCAAGTGCTGGGATTAAAGGCGTGCGCCACCACGCCCGGCTCATACTCAAAGTTTTAATGGAAAGGGAGAGATATGCATGGTGGAGACACATAGGTTGGTGGTACTTTAAACAAGCCCGCCTACGTCATCCTCTGCAGAAGAGACTTAGGAATATAGCCATGAGAGAGTGAGCAAAGAAACTCAGAGTGTGGAATGTTGAAAAAATGCCCTGGACTTCCAACAACACCCTTCACTCGTATACATGCCTATATTGAAAACAGCCAATCATAGGAAGGGGGTAGAGACTGGTAAATCCTGTGTAGTGTGCTGGCCAGCAGGCTTAGGTTATTTGATGAGCTCCTGGTTCAGTGAGCGATGCTGTGTCAAACACAGAATGCAAGGCATTGTGTATGTATAATTGAGAGTATGTAGCTTTAGAGATAATGAAGGGTGTCTTAGTTAGGGTTTCTAGTGCTGTGAACCACCAGGACCAAAAAACAAATTAAGGAGGAAAGGGTTTATTCAGCTTACTCTCCACATTGCTGTTCATCACTGAAGGAAGTCAGAACAGGGACGCAAATGGGGCAGGAACCCAGAGGCAGGAGCTGATGCAGAGGTCACAAAGGATACTGCCTCATGGCTTGTACAAGCAAGTGGTGTGCTTGACCTACCTTCTTATAGGAACCCTGGACCACCAGTCCAGGGATGGCACCACCTACAGTAGGCTGGACCCTCCTCCACTCATCAATAGTGGAAAATTTTCCTTACAGCTGGATCTCATGGAGGCATTTCCTCAACTGGGGCTTCTTCCTCTCTAGTGGCTCTAGCTTGTGTCAAGTTGACACACAAAGCCAGCCAGTACAAATGGCTAGGAAAATCTCAATATAGACTTGTGTGTTTGGTGGTATAGGTCTGAGACACTATAGATATGTATACCCATATTCCTGCCCATGATTGTAAATGAATCCTGAGTCTAACAAGTACCCTGAAATTAGACATCAAAATTTCCTTTTGAATTATGAATTTGCTACCGATAAATCCTGGTAAAAGTCCACATATGAATACGTCCATCATATGTTTTAAAGCAAAATCACAACCTCTTTGTAAATAACAGTTTGGTATTAAGATAAAAAAAATAAAGATATATATATATATATATATATATATATATATATATATATATATATATATATATATACAAAGGAAGAATTTATATTCTGTCACCCTAAGAGCAGGCATTTCCCTAATATTACTCAATTACACAAGCTAGAGCCACTAGAAAGGAAGAATATATATATATATATATATATATATATATATATATATATATATATATATATATATATATACAAAGGAAGAATTTTGGTATTAAGATAAAAAATAATAAAGATGTATATATATACACAAAGGAAGGAGAACTCCAAGTCCAGGCCCCATCCTTCTCCTCTCCCTTTGCACCTACAAAAAACATGGCAAAAGCGTGTCCCCATCACAGGAAGACCTCTCTGACCTGACTCCCACCACTGTCTCTCATCCATTCCAGTCTTTCTGGCATTACCTGGTCCTTATGTTATCAAACAGTCTTTCCAGTTGTGTCTATTTTGCAAAATCTGATTCATACTACAATGTGTTCCTTCTCCTTTATATATTGTCTGGCATCAATGTGGAAATAAAATGTAATAAAGGCAGAGGTGTTGACACCAACCAATACAAAATTCATAAAGTCAAAGAAAATTAACTTTGTATCACGTGACTCAAAGTCATATTTCTATTAAAGCTAAGCAAGATAAAAGTAACTTCCCTCATTTTTATCGCTTAATTGCAAAGTAACTGGGTAGTTATGCTGGGAGAACATTCACAGGGGCGATGGCCAAGCCACCTTGCTTTAATGGTGAGCAGTGACTTCTATCCTTCACCCCCAAATTCAAGATTCTATGTGAACCCCATACATGACATTGGTACCAACCACTTATGCGAGTTATCTAGTGGGTGGTTTCTTGTCATAATTGTCATTTGACATTGTGAAATATATAGAAATACATAAGATATTCAAGAATCTGATATCAGTATCAGTGTACACTGATCTTCATAAGCAAAAGTGCAAATCCTTCCTTTTCTTAATTTGTAAAATACATAAAGGATATATAGCATTTCAAAATATCCATGTTACGTAACTAAATGCTCACCCTTATGGATACATGGCATTACTGGATATAACCTCCAAATGCACAGCTTAGACCTGGGCACACATTTTTTGGCTCACACATTTTCCTTCTGATATCTCCAGTTTGTCAAGCACACAATTTAACTCTTGTAAGAAATCATTCTGAAAGCTCTTATGTATAGGTAAGTACTCTGGATGGTGTTAACTCTCACTATTATAAGAAATCATTCTGAAAGCTCATGTGTATGGGATGTACTCTGCATGGTTTAACCTGAGCTTCCTGATGTCATAAGAAAGGTATCACTCCTGGTCTACTTCCTCAGAAAAGAGGGCAACACCTTCCTTTGCAAATGATGGGGAGTTAGGAAGACAGATTAAAGCTAGGAACAGCTTTCCAGTGTGTGGTGGGTATATACAGACAGCTGGGCAGGAAGCCCATCTCTGGGTAAGGGCTGCCCTAATAGGGAGCTGGGGCAAGCTGCATCATGTGGGATCAAACTCTAGAGGGAGATGGAGGTGAGATGTGAATAGATTGAAAGAAAGTGTTCTGCCTGGGATGTCTTCAGGAATGTGACATAATCCCAGATAGAAAAGAATTGAGTAATATTAGGGAAATGCCTGCTCTTAGGGTGACAGATGCCAATGGCAGGACCACTTGCCAATGCGAATGTTGGGGTCCAGATGATGAGGCTAAGAAGGATAGAGGGTGCCATGAGCAACTCTAGGTGAGAAAGAGACCCAAGTTGATGCTAACAAATAGTAGATTGCCAGCAGACAGATCATAGTGAGCTAAGGTACACATTCTTAACATAATGACTGGCTACATAACACACATTGTTCAGCTGCCATCCTTTCTCCATACCATAAAGGCATGGCTTGACCACACCAGAAAGCAAAAGACACACAAGGCAGACAACAACAGCTGAGAACCTGAGGAATTCTTTGCCTGTTAGAAAGAATGTTATGTTTGGGAATCTGTGTGGAATTCTTTCTCCGGCTTCAAGATCACAGATCTGCAAGGGTGAGAGGCAAGTGAAACAAGAAAACAAATTCTAGACAAGCTAAGCGACAGCCTTTCGTTTGGGTGACCAACAGTGAAACTTGAACCTCAGGACAAACTCTAAACAACAAACAGCCCCCCCCCCCGCCCAATCCCCCCAGAAAACAATAATAACAACTTAGCGTTTTAGAAGCAAAAGGTCTCATTCATGTGGATTCTCATTAAAGAGTGAAAAGAAAAGATCTAAAGGCACAGGAAACTGGAAAGACAAACCACTGGGGGAAATAAGCTCCCGGTGGTCAGAGGGAAGGGGAGTCCCAGCAATGCTGACTGTGCTTGTGTGCTCTGCGTCCTAGTGGCCAGATGTCTTAGCTAATGGTGATGGGAACTGACTAGACCAATCCAGCAGGGCCAGTCCAGAGGAGAGACTTGGCAGGAGGCTTTGTGTTTTAAGGTGGCTCCTCCAGTGTGAATTTAGGGAAAATATTCTAAGGATCTGTGGCCACTCTCAGAGGTTTGCTTTAAAGGGGACACTCGTGGGGCTAGCAGGATGGCTAAGAATTAAAAGCACACACTGTTCCTACAGAACACACTAATCTGGTTCCTAGCACCAGTATGATAGCTCAGACCATCTGTAAGTCTAGAGAGACTGAGACTGACTCCCACCCACAGGCACCCAGCACACAAATGATGCACAGATGTGTATGCAGGTAAAACAGCCATACACATGAAATAAAAATAAATACATCATTTTAAAGGGGAAAAGGGGAGAGAAGAGAGGAGGGATGGTTGTATCAAAAGAATTAGAAGCATACTTAAAACACCCTTTACCTGTTTCCTAAGCTTATTCTGTCTTTCATTCTTTTCTGTTAATTGTATTGGGAGAGGGGCTAATGAGGGGTAGCTGCTACTGGCTGAGTGTGCTCTGCTGTCCTTTGGATGGGGTTTCCCCATTGCATCTCTGAGCAGAGTGCCCAGTAGGCTCCTTATCATATTTACCCTAGCCAAGCAAGCCAGGAGCTCAAGGAAACACCTCTTAAGTGTTTCCCAGTTTGGAGGCTGCACACACATCCCATGTTTGGCTCCTATAATAGGCCAGAAGTTCCTAACACAGTTTGACTAAAATACATCCACTCTTTCCATTTGACATAGATCTAACCTAACTTGTGCAAAAAATACTTATGCAAAGATACACAGTGGTGGCAAATGAAATGCTTCTGTTGTTGTAGTTCTTCTTGCACTCCTGCAGCACCAAATCTAGGCCACGAGCCATTTGTGAAATTCTGCCTTCTTCATTTCTAACCCTGTGAATAATGTCATTCATCCTGGAATGGAGTGATGGGTTCCGGAAGGACAGATCAGCGTGACCTCTCTAGTGACTCCAAGCCACTACGATTGTCCTCCGAGATGCCTGAGGCCCTCTAAGTCTCTGGAGCCCTTTTTTATATATTAATACAATGACATCAAATGCTATTTTCACTCTTGCTCCACGGCTGTACAGTGGATTTTCCCAGAGGCTGCATGCCACAAGATGATGTCATCACTGCGGCTAATGGACAGTGTGTTATGCATTAGTATTATTGTGCTTTAAAAAGTCCTTATTATATTTAATGAAATCACATTTATTGGCACTATAATAAATGCTGGTAGACAATCCATCTAAACATACGGTTCTTGCTATCTTCAATACTATTAAGAATATAAAGGACACCTATAAGGCAGCTCAGAGGGTAAAGGTGCTTGCTGCCAAGCCTGACGACCTGAGATCAGTCTCTGGGCACTACTGGGTAAAGGAGAAAACTGACTCCTACGAGTTTTCCTATGATCTCCAGATATGAGATATGGCATGCATGGGTACATATGTGTGTGTCCACACATACACTACACACACACACACACACACACACACACACACACTCACACACTAAATAGAAGGTAATAAGAATATAAAGGAAAATTTTTAAACTGTTTCAGGAGTAGAGGGGTCTTCCTAAGGTAGACTTTTGATAAATATGGTAATGACTGCCTGTAATCTCAACACCCAGGATGTTAAGACAGGAGGACTGAATTCAAGACCAGGCTAGACCAGAGACCCCAGTTTCAAGAATGGGGAGGAGTTAAAAAATAAAGAATTTCACTAAATTCCTTCAGTTTTCTGCACAAAAATTTCTCAGCTCTTCTTTTTGTTGCTCCACACCACTGTTAAGCACTCTCTTGTGACATTCATTTAATACTTCAAGTGTTATTTGCACCTATTGCAAATGCCACCTGACTCCCAGATAGTAGGACAGTCCACTAGTAGTAAGTATGCCCATGTGACTCAGCTGAGTCACAGCCAGATGCCACATTCTTCAGAAGGGTTTTCACAGCCCAGAGCAAAAAGTATCCAATTGTCTATTTTCTTCCAGGAACACACTGAGCCTTTCTGAAGCATTTATAATACCCAGTCATTTCGATCCTAATCTGTTTCTCCAAATATGAATTTCATGTCAGCTTAAATATAACATGGCTCTCAAATGCCAATTTTCACCTACTACTTCCACTCATTAAAATATTTGTGGTGAGCAACTAATAAAAAGAGAAATTTCAAACTCTAGTCCCAAATATAAAACACAAAGCAAACTCAAGAAAAGTATTTTGTATATTTTTACAACTCGGGGACTTTTTCCTCACCCAAATCTAATTACCAGGAGCCTAGGAAGGAAAATTCACATCATAATGTATGACAAGAAGCGTTTCCTCTAATTATACAAACATGATACAAATAGTTCTGTGCAAAGTGCTTCACTGGATAAATATTAGCATGCCATTACCATCGTTCACTGACTAATCTGGGCGCTGGCGCTCCTCGGCAGACTTTGGAAAAGAGGTCATGAGTGAATCCTACTGCACACAGGAGCACCATATGTATCTCCATCTCAACTCTCTAATCATATGAGAAGCATGCATGTTGCCCATGGCATCTCCATGAGGATACTGATGCTCAGAAGAGGTTGGTACTTTGTTCAAGACTGAAAGAGCAAAATGAATCTGGAGCCCACCCCACACCTGTCTCTGTCTACTATGGTGCCTGCTTTACAGAAATCTTTTTTTCTTAAGAACCCTCCCCCAAAGAAGCATGTTCCAATACCATCTGACCCAGAAATCAGAACTTTGAAGTCTTCTTCTGGTGATGGTCTGCAGCATTTGTGTGTTTTCAACAGGCATTCTTAGGGGATCAACAGAACAAATGATACTGCAGTTAGCAATTAGCAGAACACTGTAACAAGTGATACACCCACCTATTTCTACTTCAGCCATCTACCCATCCGCTATGGCTCCCTTGGAAGCTCCAGGGTGATGCTTCCGTGCTGTTTGTGTCTCCTGAGATTTGCTTAGAGAACCACCGAAGAGTTTCATGGGTACAGTTTGACAGTAAAAATGGGATGTAGACGCTGGAGAGATGCCTGGGCAACTAAAGCACTAGTCAGACAAGTGTGAGGACCAGAACTAGGATCCCAGAACGCACATAAATGCACATGGAAATCCAGCTGTCATTCCAGCCCAGGAAAGAGGAGATTCCCAGAGTAAAGCTAGAGAGAGAGAGTGGTCAAATCAGCAAGCTTCAGGTTTGATGCGGAGATCCTACCTCAGTGGAACAGAGCTATGGAAGATGACCCCCAACACCAACCTCTACCCTCCTCCTGCAATCTACACATGCATATAGACAAACATCGGTGTGCCACACACACAGACACACACACACACACACACACACAAACACACACACACCAGACAAAGGAAACGCTGACATGATAAGTTATTGGCTAGTAAAAAGACCCAGAATCCATAGCCTTGCTCAGCTCCAGAAGCCTCATGTATTCCTCTTTCCATCCCCCACTCAAGAAAAGACTCCTGCATGCCCACTGGGTAAGTCTGGCTGCCTGTCCTCCAGGGAACCCACAGTCTACTCTGGGAAACCCCGCCCAACCACACTCCATATAATGAGCACAATGAGATCTCAGGGGTCACAAGGCTTTCTAGCAGTAGTGTTGTCTGATGCCAGAAGTGAGAGCAATCTAGCCGGGAGAAAACCAATAAGGGTCTTCAAGCATAAGTAGGCAGGCTATCCTATGTAACTTTCACCATAACAGGACATCCTGGACCTTTAATTCGTCTCTCTTTATAAATCCAAAAGCACTTTAATATCAGAATTAATAGAACTCAAGCAACAACTGTAAAATACTCTAAAAATATAAAATTATCACAACTTTAGCAGTGCCATCGGGTTGGGTTCTGGACTGAGGAAAAGGAAAGAGTGAGCTGTGGACAGCACACTCATCTCTCTGACTGTGGATGCAATGTGGCCAGCTGTATCTGCTACCGTGCATTCACTGAGAGATGCTATCCTCAGATGGAGCCCACATAAACCTGTCCTTAAGTTTTGTTGTCAAACATTTTGTCACAACATCAAATACAGTACAACACAGAATGCAACCTTACAGTGGGCTAGCCGACCAGGGGCAAACACTTATTACCTCAGAAGAGATGCTATGAAGATAAGAAGATTAAGACCCTGCTTTGAAGAGGAAGAGAAAGACTTTCTGCTATTCAATATTTTTAATAGTGATTCCATGTATTTAGCTCCTCACTAGCCACAGTGACAAAACGCAACTTTATTTGTAAAGATGCAGCCTCTGGGCAATTAATTAATCCATTGCATCAGCCTTCCCAACTGCTGCTACCTGTAACTCTGCATCCTTCTTATTACTGGGAAGAGAGCTCATCCTGGTCTCTGGCCACAGAGGAGATCAGACACAGTCCCTTATTTATTCTTTCTTCCTTTCATCCAAGTTCACTCACAGTTCCACCTAAGTGGCCTAAGCTGTATATTAGTCACCTGTACTCCCCCTGAGAGAGCATGGCAGCCTCCAAGGGCTGCCACCACAGAGCACCTCAGCTTAGAAGGCAGGCCTAAAGCACAGACATTTGCTCTCCTGCTGTTCTGGGAACTGGACACGTGAGACACAGGTGTCACTAGAACTATGTCCTTCTGGAGGATCTATACAGCAAACAGCTCCTTTCTCCCAATCTCTGTTTGTTGTCCTGTTTTGTGGATCCTTGGCTTTACATTCATGGCCAATTTGTGTTCCTAGCCTCACAGGCTTGTTCCCCCTGTGTCCCTTTCTTATTAGATATGTGTCACAGTGGACTAAGACTTCAATCAAGTGTGATCTTGTCTTCATTTTGCTATATGTAAAAACTCTCTATTTCTAAATGTCATATTCAGAGGTATTGGGTGAACACCCATTCCCATTTTGGGGGTAAAACAAACAAACATGAGCCTGAACCCTGTTAGGTAGTCATAAGTCAGATGTGATCCATCCTACTGTCTTCCCTACCAACCAAAACACTCCTATTGACAACCAGCAGTCTCAATAAAGTTGTATATCTGTCTTTCCTGTTCATTCCATGGGATCAGTTTTAGCTCTTGTGGGTCTACAGGTTGGAGATATAACTCAGTGGTGTGGAGTTTGCCTCTTGTGCAAGGTTCTGGGTTTGATCTCCAAGCGCTCGTGTATGTGCATGCACACGTGTTTATCTCCATGAATTTGATTGTCTTCTCAATGCCTACCGCCATCTAAGGATGCTAAGCGTCAGAGAACAAACACCATCTCTGCTTCGTGCCCCTCCCTTCCAGCAGAGTGCCAGGAGTGAAGCTTTCAGGAAGGAACTTTTGAAATGTGGATGGATGAGTGGATTAACTGGATACAAGGAATGAAAAAGCCTGACTAGGTACTACTGGTACGCACACTAGGCCAACAGTGCGGGACCAAGAAGATGAAGTGACTGATTCTGATTAGCAGGGATATGAAAGAGGAAGTGTGTGAACTCAGACTTATGGGAGCCGCAGGATTTGGCAGCTGAATGAATTTAATTTGTATCCTGCTGACCTGAATGGTACGAGCAGAGGCCTAGAGAGAGAAAGTGTGGACTTTGGGAGAATAGTTAATGGACCAGGTAAGTTGGAGCAAAGGCTACCAAGGGATATGAAAACACTTTAGATAAAAAGGGAGAAGAAAGACAGCTCATAGGAGCCTGTGAGCCCGGCTGTTCTGGGTACGGCAAGAAGGCCCTGAACTGAGGGAAGAAATGATGACGCTGACCCAGGGAACAAAGGAAGCAGAGACAGAGATGGTCCATGGGATCCCTCTTCATCCTCCTACCTCCGAGACAGTCCTGACGGTACTTGCACATTCTATTTCCTGAGCATCTACTATTTGCTTCTTCTGTTTGCCCGATTCACTGAGATTTAAATCCAAGAAATTAAATTTCACAGCTTCCTAATTATTTGTGTGATATATTTATAGTATTTATTAAAAATGTTATGCTGTGGAAATTATATATGTAACCGTGTGCTCTTCATAATTAAAAAGTCATCTCAGATTAAATCATCATCACCTTAAATAGGGTGATGCCATGACTCCTTGATCACTTCTCAGGAGAATGTCTGACCTGTGTTCAAAGCCCCAGGGAACTAGGTGCCAAACTAATAAGGAAGAAGCCTATAACAAAGGATTCCAGCTTCTGAGTAACACCAGGTCCGTTGGCTTTGGCTTGAGGCTGGCAAAAAGCACAGTAATATTTATAATGGAGTTGATGTGGGGTCACTGTTTATTAACCTAACCGAGAAGTGCCAGAGACCTCACTACTCATCTGGAACATCTGAGCAGGAACAGGTACCCTTACACTGGGACGTGAGGATTACACTTCTAGTGAGCTTCAGTTGTCAACATGGCTCATTCCTCGCCATGACCCATCCGAAGGCATTATGACAGTCTCAATCAGACTGGCCCATAGCCAAGTCTGTGGGGGAACTGTCTTGATCGTTAACTGGTATGAGAAGGGCCAGCCTACTGTGGATGGCATCAATCCTGGATAAGTAGCTGCTTACTAAAATGACTGAACATGAGCCAGGGAGAGCAATCCAGTAAGCAGCAGTTCTTATTTACCATGATAGCTGCTTTGGTCCCTGCCTCCAGATTCCTCTCCTCACTCTGTAAACTAGAATAAACACCCCCCCCCCCCAGTTGATTTTGGTCACGGTGTTTATCACAGCAACAAAAAAAGCAAATTATGACAACAGCTTGGCTCTCTAGGTCTGACCAGTGGCTAACAGTGTCTACAAGGTGTCCCTATGGCCTGGATACCTCCAAGTCTTTGATGATCACACAGAGATTCTTAGAAGAGTTTTTGTCATTTACCTACAAAGAAGTTCATTACATAAGACATCCCACCAATGGAAAGAACTGAGCAGAAAGGAGACTGGGGAGGCTGCCCAGAATAAAGGACCCAGGATAGAGAGGCAGGAAAGACACAGAAAGCCAACCTTATCCCCCCAAAACCCCTGTGAGACAAGCTTTGCACGCCTCTTTGATGTTTAGCTTATAAGTCACTAGAGGGATCAGGGCTGTGCTTTTCTGTTCATGGTGTTATTACACTCCTGGCACCCCATAACTAGGTCCAGGCACACTCGGGGGCTAAGAGGAGGTGGGTGACAGGCAATGATGATCCTGCTCCATGACACGTGGAGCCTTCTTCTCTTGACCTGGTAATACCCACCACAGACAGTGCAAAGATGCCAAGGAGGCTAATTACCCTTATGCCAGCAACCAGATTCCTGTGGTAACAGAAGGGAACACTGAGTACAGTGTGTGAGATTTTAAAACTGCCCACTTCTTAAGGTTCAGGGGCCTTACATATATAAAAATCTAGTAACCAAAAAAGTAACAGGCTTAGATTTGAGCCAGATCAGTCTTCATCCTAACACTCCTCAATGTAGAAAGGAGTGTCCGCTCATGTGTGATCTCATTTCCTGAACCTGGTTGTCCAAAAGGACAGGCGTGCCTTTAGAGAACTCCCTTCTATAATAGGATAGACAGTCTGCAAGATCATTCAGTAGGTGTACCTCCATTTCTCAGTATGGTCAAAATGTAGGTATAGCATGATTTAAACACATGCCAAAGTACACAGCCCAAACATTAAGTCCCAGAAATCATCTTCCAAAGCACAAGCAGACTGAAATTTTAGAGAAAAATCTTGAAATGACATAGAAAAGTTTGAAGAAATATCAAGCAAAAATTTTAAAAGTCAATTCCTATTTTTTGAAATACTAGAGCTCACAGTAGGAAGTATTCTAAATCTCCTTGATTCCCTTAAAGCTCCAAGGCACGTGTTCGTTAAATAGATGTTTCAGAGCTGAGTATGTTGAGCTCCAGTGCTTCACGTGGTTTATGGACTTTATCATCTTGGCAATGAAGAAAATTATTTATTAAAAACTATAAAACGTGATTTCTGAAACACATTAGGATTAAAATCTCTTTTGCAAACTCTTAATTTTTTTCTTTATTTTAAGGCAGAGGTTCTCAACCTTCCTAATGCTGTGACCCTTTAATACAGCTCCTCATGTTGTGGTGAAACCAACCATAAAATTATTTTCATTGCTACTGCATAGCTGTAATTTTCCTACTGTCATGAATCATAATGTAAATATCTATTTTCCCATGGTCTTAACTGACCCTGTGAAAGGTTATTTTGACTCCCCAAAAGGTCTAGACCCACTGGTTGGGAAACACAGCTTTAGGGGTTAGAGAGAAGGCCCAAAGGTTAAGAGTGCTTAGCACATGCCTTTAACCCCAGAGTTAGAGGTTCAAGATAAGCCTAGTCTACAGAGTCAGAACAGCCAGGGCTGCACAGAGAAACCCTGTCTTGGAAAAAAAAGTGACTGGGCATGCATGCATGCATACACACATACACATAAATAAATAAACAAATAAAATCTCCATTATTTTAACTTCAGAGTTGAGTATGGTAGCATATGTCTGTGGTCCTAGCAAGGCAAACTGGTAGGTCAGGAGTTCAGGGCCAGATTAAATTCCATCGCACATTATTGGTAAGCCTGAGCTACATGAAACCTAATATATATGTGTGTGTGTGTGTGTGTGTGTGTGTGTGTGTGTGTGTGTAAACAAAGATTTTTTTTCCGACTCATGGAGCTAAAAATAAGACGGCTGCCATTAGAGTGTAGCTCAGTGGAAGAGTGCTTGCCTGGTGTGTGGTGAAGGTGTGGGGCCCATGCATAGCACTGCACAAAGAAAATTAGCTGCCTGCAAAACCACACAGAATAACATTTTGTGTTGAGAAAGGTTTTATCCTTTTTATTTTCAAGTACCCTGTACAGGTAGTTTTCCAGAATTCTGTAGGAAATATTCTTGCTGGGCAAGAATTCTGCATGGGGAAGCTCTAATCTCAGTGTGAAAAGAATTTAGTATAAAAGCAACTTAAAGCAAGAGAGAAGTTGTTTTCTCTTTCAGGTAAATTGAGGCTTAACTGTTCTGGTTTCAGAGTACACTGGGGCTGGCCTTACTGCTGGTTTTAAAGCATCAGGAGGGTATTAAGGAGAAAAACAGCAGAGGTTTTACGGCCAGTGATTGGTTGATGGATAAACACGTTAAAGAAAACTGCCTGGGATACCTTCCTCAGAAAAATATATTCATTAGCTGTTGGCTAGAGAAACGAATTTATTAAAATTTCCTTTGAGCCTTAAGTTCTTTAAGTTCTGTTCAAGGTATTCAACCAAAAGAACTAAAACCTTTTAAGGTACCAGAAATTATGAAGGAAAATGCCTTTAAAAGGTTATTAAGTATTTCTCTGAAAGATTATAATCATTTTGAGACAAATGTTCTAACAGCTCCATACGTTTCCTGGAAGTGTCCCTTTCAGTAGACAGGCAGTTCTAGCTTCCTCCCTATAGGGGATGCCAGTCTACATACATCAGGACTGATTGAATCAGCCCTGTCCTAACAGATGGCTTCTGGGAGTATCCTCACCCTACAGTGCACAGAGAGGTCTGTGACTACTCTTAATTGCCAGGGCTCTCAAAAAAAAAAAAAAAAAAAAAAGCCCAGAGGGAGATGACCTGCCTGGTCTATCTGTCCCCATTACTGATCAAGCCCCCCCCCCCCCAAAGAGGACCTTCTTCCATGGGCCTTCTGGCTTTGGCCACCCTGGCCCACTGCACCAGAGTAGCCTTCCTGTTTTTTAATTAGCAGTTAGAAGCAATAAAATAAAGTCCCCATGGTGACATCTAAAAGTCTCCATGATGACACTTTAAGATGTCTTTGGCCGAGAAATTGCCTAATAAAATTTTGTAAATCGGTACTGAGGGGATTCACTATAACATCCCACAAATGAAAAATTACACCAAAAAGGTAAAATTGAAAAATACACACAGGGCAATTGGCTATGAGTGGAAACAAAGAGACGGATGTGATCAGGCCACCGTTGGTTCTCTTCTGCTGAAAATGTAGTGCAGGGGACACGCCAAGGCCTTTGTCTTACATTTCAAGGGAAAGAGATTCTGGCTCCAGCACCATAATAAATAAATAAAGTCAGTTCTTAATTCTGCATTGTTCAAAGGTGAGCATTGCTCACCGGGGTTTCCTCTGGGGTATAGGGTATTGGGAACAAGCATGCTTAGTTACCAAAAGGTCACGAGTTCAATAACCAGACCTGGGACAGCAACACCAAAGAGGTTATCTTTTCAAATATATAATTTATGGGGAAAAAAGGAACCAAAATACATGTTGTATATCTGTTAGTTTCAATTTGGAAAACATCAACTGGACAGTGCCCCTCCGCCACAGAGCTAGGAACCACACGTGGGCAGACATGCGGCAGAGGAATCGCACTTGGCCCTCATTTCTCACAAGGCCTTTCCAGCCTTCATTGTAGAAAAGCTGCCACAGAGAACCAATGAGCTTGCTCATGAGTGGTTCCTCTGCTGCAGAGAACCAATGAGCTCGCTCATCAGTGGTTCCCTCTGCCACAGAGAACCAATGAGCTCGCTCATCAGTAGTTCCCTCTGGTTGGCTGGCTGTGTTTCCTTATCCAACAGCACAAGGGGACCCAGGAAAGCAAATGTAGCCTACTGGAAACTCGATGCCCTCACAGGGAAGCAATGTGTCAGATGGAGAGGCCAGCACCCAAGCTGTGACATCTGTGGCCAGGAGTCTTCCAATTAAACGTCTTTTCCTTTCTTTCTTTCCTCCTTTTATTTTTTTCTTAAAATTCTCCTTATGAGTGAACTGGAAACAGACAAAAGCCCGATTTCTGCAGCAACAGCTGCCCAGACTCATTTTCTTTTCATGGCTTACATACTTGGAGCACTTCGTCCCCAACGGCTGTCCTCATACTGGCAAATCCAAGAAATTCAAGACGTGTAAACAAGGATAGATTTGCCCTTATATCCCAAGGTCAAAGGCAGCATCTGTTGTTCTGGAAACAAGGACTTTCTTTTGCTGGTTAGTTTATTGAGGTTCTGATGGTTGGTTAGGTTTCCTGTTTTTTTTTTTTTTTTTTTTTTTCCTTTTAACAGAAGTAAACAAAAATGTTATAGATGCTTCCTTGTTCTAATAGGAAATGCAAAAAATTAAACATCCTACAGAAAGATGCATTAACATCCTTCAATTTGATATTTGATTTGCACACAAGAAAGGCAAGCCACACTGTGATTTATAAAGCTGATAGGAAAAGTCATTTTCATACTGACCCCTTTTCCCCAGATGACATTTGGTCATTAAATTATTCAAGGAGTTTTTCCTTTTATACATATTAATACTGTCCACCACCACGCCAGTCCTGAAAGGCAGGTTCACCTCCTGTAGGACACAGATGGACTATAGCAAAGTCGGACCTCACAGTTCAGGCAGATAAAAAAGATTTCCGACTACCAGATTAACACACCAGGCAAGGACAGAAGAAGGCACACAGTTACTGACAAACAGAACCAAATAGGATTCAGAGTCACCTTTTTTTTTTTTTTTTTTTTAAGGGAACTCAGTTTGGAACATGTTGTCATTCTGTTTTGCCTGTTTCTCTCTACCCTGTCACCCAGCTAATTAGCATATGTGTCAGTTCTAATTTAACCAATGACTTTGAAAGTCCAGGAAACCATATTAAAACATGGTGGTACCCGGAGAAAGATGCCACCCGTTTTCCAGGTGTGTGCCCTAGTAGCACATGTGGGCAAATGTTGCTTTCCTACCTTGAATCTGTATGGTTTGTGGGATTAGTTACATGTCTGTCTTATTTTAATACCAATTGCCTGGAAAAGATGCCCCAGTTTATTTAATTTTTATTTATTAATTTTGTGTTTTACTTTACATACAAGCAATGTGTTCTGATAGCGCTCTCCTGTCTTCATAGTTCCTCAGATCCACTTCCCCTCCCAGTCCTGCCAGGTCCTTTCCCAAGGTTCACTGCTTCTGCTTTTATTCTTAATCCTATAGAGCAAACATCAGTAACCAATTCTTTTATACAGAAGTGAATTCCCAAATGCTATATTCAGAAAAGGTGAATGTTCTTAGAAATCATAGGTCAATTATAATTGAGATTCACAGTAAAATCTACAGTGTCTTCTTAAATGTGACTATATATATATATATATATATATATATATATATATATATATATATTTTTTTTTTTTTTTGAAACAGGGTTTCTCTGTATAGCCCTGGCTGTCCTGGAACTCACTTTGTAGACCAGGATGGCCTGGAACTCAGAAATCCGCCTGCCTCTGCCTCCTGAGTGCTGGGATTAAAGGAGTGTGCCACCACGCCCAGCCTCTTTTTATATTTATGTAACTAATTTTAGTTCTGCAAATAATATAGGAATCATGCTCACTTGAAATCATCAAATCATTCAGAAAAAAAAAAAAAAAACCCAAGTACCCCCTCCTTAATAATCGCATCTTAAATTCGAATTCTCAGGGGTAAGCACTGTTACCACTGATAGCAAGCATACATAAGAACAATGAGATGAGACATTTCATACTGTCAGGTGTTTTATGGAAATTTCCTAATTGAGTAGAATTTCATAATATAAGGCAGTGAGATGTTGACATGTCTGCACCTGTGACTGAAGTCTGATTAGAGCCCAGCCTGGGTTTTCCTTTGTGCTTTTGTGTGTGGTTGCTTTCCTGTTTCACATTATGGGGAACATTTGTGGTATTAATCAGCCTTTCACTGCTATAATAAAATACCTAAGCAGGTAAATGGTGGCTTGCAGTCTTGGAGGTTCTGTCCACTTTTGTTAAGCCCCGTTGCTTTGGGCCTATAGTGTGGTAGAACACCATGGCAAGAACACCCAAGAAGGGGCAAAACTGTTCACATCATGACCAGAAAGTAAAAGGGAGTTAAGAGGGGCCACTATACTGTTTCTACAGATCCCAGTGGTGCCAGCCTTGGGGCAAGCCTTTACTACCTGGGCCTTCTGGGCCGTCCCAACCTGTACATTCACAGTACCATTTGCTCTCTCTGGCCCTTTACTGTGTTTGGCAACCTGTGGTTTATGATGTGAGCTGTATCTCCCTTCTGTCTTATCAGGAAACTACTTCTTTGTATTCCTCTTGGACACCTTCAGTGTGTAAAAATGGGCAGATATATACTGAAGATAGTAAAAGGTGTTTTGTTTTGTTTTCCAATATGGCCTGGTTACTAGGCAACTTACAGGTCCTTGTGTTTTGACGCTGAAATATCTCCATATGTTTGCTTGTGTGTTTGACCATGTGCTCGCCAAGCTAATGGCTCTGTTTTGGAAGGTGATGGACTGTTTAGGATGGAACCCTACTGGCAAAAGTGAGTCACTGGGGGAGGGGAGCCGAAAACTTACATTTGGGTCCCACTTCCTGTCTGCTTCCTGCTCCCTGATTGTAGACACACTGACCAGAGGCATCAGGCTGCTGATGCCAGTGCTTTGTTTACCATGATCGACTGTGTCTATTCACAAGCCATGAACCATGAAAACTCATCCTTTAAGTTGCTTCTTCATACATATTTTGTCAGAGCATCAAGGAAAATAACTTAGTCCTTTACATTTTTCCAAATCTGCTATTGACACAGGGTACTGCCTTTGCATTGTTCTCCAGAACCTAGAACTCTCATCTGTCTGGTGATCAGTTTCTTTGTTCTAGACACTAAAACTTCTGTGGTCAACAGATGGACCCTCTTTGCCCTCAGGGACCTCTGGCATGGTCTGTTCATTACAATGGTGAGACTCTACAAATCACAGCGACAGAATACAGTGGATGTAGTGAGGAGACTGGAAGAAATTTCCATGTATTCAGATTGAGACCCTTTTAAAAAGTGCACAGTTACTACACAGCAGAACAAGAAGAACACAGAGAGAGTCTCACCACTTACTGCTTCCATGTCCTCAAACTCTGGCTCAGATAAACCAAGGCTACAACCCAGTGTGATGGTAACATCAAACTGTTAATACTATGCACCATCAACAGACTAGATGTTTACATTTCATTTTCTGAGTTTCTAATCTTTTTTTTTTTTACATCTAAGACCCTCCATGGCAAAGAGGAACAAGAAGACCAACCTTTCTAGCACAGCTAATGACCATTCTTTGACATAAAGGAAACAACCAACAAAAACAAGCTTCTCTATTCTACTGTGTACTCTCAAAAGCAAAGGGTTCATTCCCCAGCAGAACTCCATCGAGATGAAACCAGCATAATGCTTTTAATGCACATGAAATCTGCACGTGTGCAGAGTACAATGGACCGAAGAGAAGGAGCCATGAGGGGAGTGTGGGTGTAGAGCTAAACAACTCCAGCCTCGAGGCTCTGTGCCTTTAAGGCTTCAGTTCCTTTGAGTAACTGAGGACATTGAAATTAGGTCAGCCTCTCCCTTCTATGGGCTCCTTCCTGTTCTATGTTCCTGTTGCTTTCATAGAGAACTAAACAAGCTTAAAAGGTCTCTAGAGCGAAGCAACCCCTGGAATCTAGGACAGAAAGAACAAAATGACTTTCCCTCTTTCTTCAGCTGCCACCAGCTTTGTTATTGTCACTGGGAAGGCTGAGTGAGCCTGTTTTGTCTGGTTCTAGCTGACACTGTCTGAACCAGAGTCTCATTAGAACCTGAACTGCTGGGGTCAGGTGTTCTTACTCATCTAATTGTTGGTAATTAGATGGGCCACCATCACCTAACACAAAGACTTTGGTTTGAGAATTAGTGAGGTTTGGTGATTCACTGAAGATTTAAAATAATAACACTAGAGAATTGCAATTAGCTCAGCCTGCAGAATCGGATAAATTTCTCTTGCAAACATGCAGGTGTTGCAAAGCTTCAGCACTGGAAGATGAACACACCCTTCAAGGGCCATCCTCTTCAGGGGAAGAAACAGTGGCTAGTGTTGTCCTCGCAGCCCATATTTCCTTCTGCAAGCAGAGGAACAGCAAAGCTAGCAGCAATATACAAGAGAGGAAGGGTACCCAAAGCCTAGAACAGCTGGAAAGAAAGATGCTTCATGGAGAAGCCATGGAGAGAGGAGGGTAAAGGCGCCCATGGCTCAGCCTAGTTTGATCCCTTCGGCCTATATGGTCGAATCCTACAGATTGACCTCTGACCTCTACACATGTGCTGTGATGTGTGCATGTGCATGCATACTAAGTGAATGTGATCTTTATAAATCAGTTAGCTGATTATTAGATCAATTATGCATTATTCATTTTTAAATGGTTATCATAGGTGCTTGTGCCTTCAACTCTCTCTTTAGATGCTGATGCTCTCTTCAGGGTACTGTAAGCCTGACATAAGAACTGCAACAGGCACTTAAGCAAAGCACCGGCACTGCCCAGACTGATGTCTTGAAAAGCTGTGTTAAGTCCTCTCTCCCTTAAGACAGTTTCCCATTAATCTTTAGGTTTACATAAAGCTATAATCAGCAGGTAAAATCTAAGCCTGTGAGTTTCAGTCACAGGCAGGTATCCATACAGCTGGTAGACTGCCAAAGCACAGATGTCTATATAAATCATCAGCCTGGAGAATGAGATTTGCATCCAGAAAGGGCTATAGGACTAACAGAACATGGTAGAAGATGAGCTGATTGGCTGCCTGAGGCCTGGCCCCTGAGACCGCCCTCTAAGATGGATTCTCTCTTTCACTAGAGCTGACTCTTCAGGAGCTTCTGAGGAGGACAAAGTGTGACTGAATGGGAGCTGCCAGGAAGTTCACGGTTTTGTCTGATAGAATACTGCCAATCTAGAGGATAGGCCCTCACTTCTGCATGAGAACTACAGTATAGGGTGTGAAGCCCCTCAACTTGGAGGCCATGGGAGAGCAGCAAAAGCAAGCGTGCCCTGCCACTGCCACATCAAGGAAAACATGGCGATTGTTTATCCTCATCTGGGCCAAACAAGGCTTCACCCAAGGCTCTGGATTCCAGAGTACTTCCCATCACCTGGCATCAAGTTAGCTCCCAGGTTTGACTCATTAAGGAAACAATTTGTCTGAAAGAAGGATTCTGAGCCCCGTCCCATAACTAATGAGTCACAAGGGTGAGGCCAGGTCACTTTCTCAGGACCCTAGTTCCCCTTTCTGTTGCTGTGACAAAACAAGCTATGGATGAAAAGATTTACTGCAGCTTACAGATCATACTCCACCATGATGGGAAGCCAAGGCAGGAGCTCAAGGCAGGACTGTAGAGGGAGGACATGAGGCTGAAACTGTGGAGGAATGCTGCACACTATCTTGCTCCCTCGGATGTGCACACTTGGCTTCCTTATCCAGGGATGGTTCTAGGTCCATCTGTCCAGGATAGTTTTTCTGCCTACAGTGGACTAGCCCTCTCTCATAAATTAACAATCAAAAAAAAAATGTCCCACAGACATGTCTATAGGCCATTCTGATAGAGAAAAAAAATCTTTAATTCAAGTTCTTCCCAGGTGTGTCAGGCTGACAAGGAAATGAAGAAGAGACACATTTCGGCCATAGACTGAATGCATGAACAGAAGAATGTGATGCACTGAGGAGATGGGAACCTTAAGAGACAATGAGAAAAGAACCTTCTTGGCTGGGGTTAGTGCATGTGTGTGTGTGTGTGTGTGTGTGTGTGTGTGTGTGTGTGTGTGTTATGCTTATGTGTATGCATACTTAGCAGGTGTGAACACATGTGTGTGTATATGCACACTGTATGCATGTAGAAGCCAGGATTGAGGTCAGGAATCATGCTCAAGCACTCTCTCAATTATTCACTGAGGTAGGATGTCTCACTAAGACCCAGATTTCCCTGATATGGCTTGCCTAGCTACCCACCTAGCCTGCTCTGGGGAATCCCGTCTCTGCCTTCAGAAGCTGGAGTTCTAGCCAGCCTGGCATACCCATTCAGCTTTTACATGGAGTCATGTGATTAGAACCCAGGTCCTTGGGCTTGCACTTGCAAGTGCTTTCCTGGGTCTTCTCACAGGTCCAGGGCTTTCAAACAAGCCCCAAGTCCCCCTTGGTCCTGGGAGGACCCAAGGGAGCCATGAGCTCTCAGCAGTGCTTTCTCTGTGGACACTTTGATCTTACTCCCAGTTTCCAGAGCTGGGAGAAGTCCTTGTGTGGTGTTTAAGTTATGGCATCTCTGTTACAGCAGCCAGAAGGGCCTGAGGACAGCAGATCTGCCTGCCTCAGGCCAGGGGGAAGCGACTGGCTAGGGCCACTTACACCTGTTATCCATCTTAATGCCAGGAGCAGCTTAGGAAGTCTGACAATCTAAATTCTCCCCAAATTATTTTGAAGTGACAACTTAAAATTATGTGTTGGCAGAAATCAAATATTCAGGTGTAATGGGTTTAATTAATTTAAAAGCCTCTCTTTTAAGATGATGCTGTAATTGGCAATAAAGCCAAATGCCTAAAATACCTTTTGGTGAGAAGGCTTTAAATGTTCAATTATAATGATTTGAGAATCTTGTCTGTGAGAGAGGGATTTACATATGCATAAGCTCCTGGCCTCAGGTTGGGAGGCAGCTTCTGCATGCTTGTACCCCTTAAAAGGCTGTCACAGGATAGATGGGTAGATGTGGTGAAGGCTGGAAATTCCCCCAGGAAGGCAAGCCCCGCAGGAGACTGCAGCAGCAGCCACACCCACCTCAGGGCCTTTGCACTGCTCTCTCTGCCGCATCTTCTTCCAGCTGACAGAGAGCTGCTTTGCACTTCCCTTGCGTTCTGCTCAAGCTTCACACTATCTCTGAGGCCTTCTCTTCTGCACCCATTAAATGACATTTACTCACACTTGAATGCATACACACATGCACACGTGTGCACACATGACTCACACCGTGCTTTCCTCTTCTCCAGAGCAGTTTTGCAATCTGACACTTGGAGTATTTGACTCTTCCTTGTTTCCCTCAATTGTAATTCCTGGTATATACGAAATACTCAATACAAGTAAGTGTGTCATTATTGTCACGTTTAAAAATGATTTAATAGAATGGCGTTTTCCACTGTCTTATGAGGCATTAATACTTGCCAGTGTGAATTCAAGTGATTTCTCGCTAAGATAATATATGCAATGTTTACATTAATGCAGACAGTATCCTCAATGCTGTCAGGCTGAAAAATACAGGCAAATCTTCGCCCTTTCACTAATGAGTTATGTCCTTGAAGCATTCCAACGTTAATTCTATGACTTTCTGGTTCTTTCAAACATAAAATACAGGTAAAAATTTTAGATTTCAGCGTTGTCATGAGGTTAAGAAATGGCAACGTTAGAGCTCTGCGCAACATACAGGAAACAAGAGAACCGTCCTCTCCTCATTTACGAAGTCATTAGCCAGCCCTCAGCTGCAGTGCATGAGAAAAAGCCTCATAAGGTCAGCAGAATGTGAACTGAAGCTCGTTCATCTCTACAACCTGACCTACTTCCAGCTATTTTTGGTTCACATGAACGAGTAACGTTGCTAGAAGCTGATTCCACAAACTGTCCACTTAAAAGCAGCAGACATTCTCTGCCTCCCTTCCTGGCTTCCAGCTTTGTAGGAATAGAGGAAAAGGAAAACAGGCCCGTGGCTCCAAGCCTCACTTGGAAGATCTCTGGAGGAGAGCCTATAGTGTGACTTTCAAAGTCTATTCAAAGTCAATGGGTGGTCATGGTTGAAGGCAAAAGGGATGGACCTGAAAGAAACCAGGCTTTGGCTACATTTCAGTTAAGTGGTTCCATTAGGTAGTCCTGATTGCCCTGAACTGAAGATTCATATATAAGCATTTGAAGGATTACAAAGGTGTGATTATGGATGAGCATACTGGTGTGTGTGTGTGTGTGTGTGTGTGTGTGTGTGTGTGTGTGTGTGTGTGTGTTTCCCATGGCACCCATTGATGTGGCTTTTGACATTTGTACTCGGTATTAAAGTTTGGGCCCCGGTTCTTGCCTGTTTCTCCCCAGTCCAGTGTCTCCCTTGCTAAGTATCAGTAGATGTGTTGAGAGGTAGATTCACCAGAAAAGGCCTAACTGTGCTGGCTTCCTCTTCAGAACACAGACACACTTACTAGCTAGCTACTTCTCCTGTATCAGCCGAGCGTGCACCACAGACTCAGACAGAGACAGAACTAACGGGAAAAAAGGTTGGCGGCTGCTCTGAGGTATCTTCAGAAAGAGCAATGTCCTTTCCCTCACAGGCTACAGTATTCTTTAACTCAATCTAGCTGCTAACAAAGATCGAAGACGGCAGGCTCATTTTCTCACAGGAATAGACAGGATTAACGGCAGCCAACCGAATTGTCTCTTAATTTTCTTTTCTTCTCCCTCCTTGCTGGCCTTCTCGAGGCAGAGGGTATAGATTTTCCTTTAGATACGGATGTTAACTCAGGAGGGGGCAGAAGAGCACTAATAATGAGAGAGTAGAGTTTTTGTCTCTGATGCTCCTTAGGAGGAAGATGGGGCATGCCATCTTGAAAGAACTCTTCCCTAAGTAGCTGAGGAGGTTCTTGGGTGAATCTTCACATGTATCACATCTCTCAGTCATGCCCACTGAGCTCTCCAACCAAATCGGAATGAGAACCTCTGCTCGGCCTCTCAAACCTGCAGACCTAATTAGGATCACAGGGAAGCCAAGCATCAAGCTCTTTGCCACTAGCCTGCAGACACCCTCAGTAAAGGACTCACAGGAACCCTACCTAGAGATGAGTGGGTAGCATGAGAGAGGGAAGAATGCATTTGTTAGGCCTTATTTTGAAAGACGGAGACAAAGACACAGATAGTCCTACCTCAAACATCAGAAAAACAAGTTACAGTCCTCTGGACTTTTGTTTTGTTTTGTTTTTGCTTTTGTTTTTGGGTTGTTTTTTTTTTTTTTTTTTTTGACTCAATTTTCAAGTTGAACAGGATAGGCCTCTAAAACTGGAACAAGAAAACCGTGCTGTGGAGCTGTGAAGAAGCCCCCACATCCTGATCCTTACCAGGTAAGAAGCACAGGGCACAGGTGATAAGTCCCCCACCAGGCCCTGAACCAGCTCTGTTCTTGCTGGTAAGGAAGGGGCCAGGACAACATCTCACCTCACACTGACAGCACAAAGTCACCCTCCCCTGGTCTGCAGGGCCACTTTCAGGACTTTACCTGAAGAAGGGTTCCCACTGGAAAGCCTGGCAAAGAGAGAGGCTCCCCTAGATACCAACTGTTGTAATATTCCCCGTGATGGCTTTGGCTTGCTCATGACAGGGCTCATTATTTTTAGCCTCCAGCTTTTGGTGAGCCGATGAGTCAAGACAAAGTGTTAAAATAGCACACTCACTTGGTCAACCCAGTTTCAGATGGGTGCATCGTAAACCCCACCGTCAACTCATGGAAAGCTGGCTTTCACTGCGATGAAGGGAGCCTGTGGAGGGATAGTAAGCACTTCGCTCAGCAGAGAGTAGTGAGCACCTTCTTTTGTTTCAAATGCACTATTCCGGAATCAAATTCCATAGTGAGTCTATGAGAAATCACGGAACCACTGAAATCATTTTGAAAAAAACACTGAAGTGAAATTGGGTTTTTGAGTGCCCCATGCTCTATTCCTGGTAACTGAAAATGCTCACAATTCAGACAGACTGGAACTGGTGAAGAGTAAACAAGAGGCTGTGAGGAGGCCTGGTGCTTACTGCACTCTTGGGGACCTGTGTGCACACCCTCAGCACCCACATAGAAAGCCAGGTGTGGTGGCCCCGGCCTGTAGTCTAGCCTTGGAAAGGCTGAGAAATGTCAGTCCTTGGGGCTTACAGGACAGCCATCCTATCCAAACCCACAAGTGTCAGGTTCAATATATTATCTCAAAATAATAATGATGATAATAATGTGAAGGGTAAATGATGGTATTCACCTCTGGACTCCATACACATGCATAAGCATATGTGTGTATACTTCTCACCACAGTAAATAAATTAATAAATAGTCTATGTCTCATATGTCCTTTTGTTCGGAAATATATTTTGTTCTTTAGGAAGTGTGGTGGTTTGAATATGGTTGACTCATGGGAAGTGTTACTGTTAGGAGGTGTGGCATTGTTGGAGTAGGAGTGGCCTTTTGGAGTAGGTGTGGTCTTGTTAGAGGAGGTGTGGCCATTTGGAGTAGGTGTGGCCTTTTTGGAGGAGAAGTGGCCTTCTTGGGGGAAGTCCATCACTGTAGGATGGGGCTTTGAGGTCCTCCCACTGTGGAAAGAGAGCCTCCTCCTGGCTCCCTGTGGATCAGGATATAAAACTCTCAACTTTTTCTCCAGCACCATGCCTGTGTTCAAACTACCATGCTCCCTGCTACAACGATAATCAAGAGAACCTCTGAAAATATAAGCCAAGCCCCAATTAAGTGTTGTCATTTATAAGAGTTACTCTGGTCATGGTGTCTTTCCACGGCAATAAAACCCAAACTAAGGTAATGCAAATAATTATGAAGAGTTATCCCAGTAATGTAAAGTATGGCAGCTTTTACTGTCTATGTTGTTTGCCTTTGTTGGTTGGCTGACACGTGCTGACTGGACTCTAACTCAGGTCATTTCATGTTAGTCAAGTCCTTCACTGGTGACCCTTATCCCCAGCCTAGGAACTATTTGTAACATAAAATTTATTCTACTTTTCAAAAGTAAAATGGATATCAGAAAAACTCCTGAACACCTCTACTGCTCTGCTACTTTTATTCAAACCTAATACTATTCTAAAATTTTAAAAATAATATTCATTTTTTTACTGTAGACTATTTTCAAAATTCTAAAAATATATAAGAAAAACATCTGTAAAGTAAGTTTACATGTCTGTGGTTATAATTCTGTGTCCACATAATAACTACAACATCAGTTTTCTCTTAATGTATGTAGCCTTTTTCATTATTTAAAAAGCTGGTACAATAATGGCATACAGGTAATGGGGCAATCAACAACTTTCCAATTAGATATGAGATGAGGAATTCAGACCTGTAGAATAAACCTAATCAAAATCCCCTGGCTGAGGAGATCCCAGACCCTACAGGGAAGAAGGTAAACCCACTCTTACTAGGAAAAAACCCTCATACACACCCCTTGAAGGATCACATCATTTCATCACATAGGTAGAGCAAAATTTGTTTGCTCCTTCTACTGTGAACCATTTGCCATGCTTATTTATTTATTTAGGCTTTGGGCTTTCAGAAATGGCCGTATAAAGAGTATAATTGTACATAGAGCTTTCTCATATTTTTGAAACTTTCCTCAGAGTTGGAGATGGATGAACAGTTTTAGATATGGCTAAATTGATTTCCAGAGAATGGCAACAATGCTGTCAATTTAGCACACAGTGGCACTTGCTGGGGACACCCTCAGGACAGAATGTCTGCTGTGAGTCAGGTCTGGTGTCACCCTGAAAGGCTAGAGATGCATCAATGTCTCTAGGTCTCTAGGCAATCCTAGACCAGCCACCCACCTTCTGATCCTGCTGCAGGTAAAGGCCCAGTGCATTCTCCCAAAGAGAAACCCACTGAGACCAAATGTGCCGAAGGCCAGGAGCATCCATTCAAACAATGAAAGAGAGGCATAAGGGGAAGGAGAAAGAGAAGAATTCACACTCTGACAAAGTGTCTTAGTTGTTACAAACTGTGACCTCACCACTCTTCCTAGCAAAGAAAAGACACACAAATCTATCACCAGTATGAGGGTACTGACTATATTAGCACTGGGGAAAAACCAAATCAAACCAAAACAAACAAAAACAAAAAAAACCTCAACAGAGCATAGGAATAGATTTTCTGGGAATTCTTTGCAAATTTGGTGTCTGTCAGAATGATCAGGAGGCAATGCCGGACAAGGCTAAGAAGTAAACACTAGAAGTATGTACACAAATTCTCTACAAAGAATGCAGCATCCTACAAAGGTCTGGCAGTAAGGAGACAGTCTTCATGGTTTCAGTCCTTGGGTGTTAGGGCACAGGTCCCAGCTAAACGCCTCCAGGGCAAATTTTGCTTAAGGGTTTTGTTTGACCCTAACAATGGTTGGTGGTGTGGTGGGCAAGAGAGTCTCTGCATCTCTTTTTAATTTTAAACCCCAAATTAATGTCTTAATTTAATGTGAAATCTGGCTTCTCTCAAAACAAAACAAAACAAAACAAAACAAAACAAAACAAAACAAAACACCAAAAAACCTAAGACCTGGCAACATAGGGCCACAATTTCCATAGCAACAATTAGGAAAAAAGCAGTAGCTGCCTCCTTGGGGCTAAGGGACTAGCCCTTTCCCTCAGCCTTACCTAACTGGTCCTGTGGGTATACAAATTATGAAGGTCTCTGATAGGCAATGACCTTTCATTTACAAGACTGGGGAATTCTAAAATGTTCCTAAATGGCTCAATTTCTCCTTCCCTATCATGCCCTGCAACTGGAGGACCACCCAAGACTCAAAGGCACCTTTCATTATGGGTCAGAGTGTTTGTACTCGCCTTGGACAGCTTTGAAGTCCTCTCCTGGAAGCCTCAAGAGACAGCCTTTGAGGGTCAATGGTTTATTTCTCAGCAGCATCACCCCCACTCTGACCCTCATCATCACTGACATCACCCACTGTCACCCTCATCATCACTGACATCATCCACTCTTACCCTCATCACTGACATCACCCACTGTCACCCTCATCATCACTGACATCACCCACTGTCACCCTCATCATCACTGACATCATCCACTCTTACCCTCATCACTGACATCACCCACTGTCACCCTCGTCATCACTGGCATCATCCACTGTTACCCTCACCATCACTGGCATTACCCACTGTTACCCTCATCATCACTGACATCACCCACTGTTACCCTCATCATCACTGGCTTCACCCACTGTCACCCCTCCAAAATGGAAACTTCCCAAACCTACCAAAGTCCCAGGCCAAAAAGCCACAGGAAAGCACAGGACCCAGTGAAAAGCCAGGAAGCATTTGAAGCCGGGTCGGAAGTGGACCCTGGAGGCACTTACCTCTGCCTTTGCCTTGGGTGTGTTGCTCATTTCTTCTAACCGAATCACTTCATCTGCAGAGTTGGGGTGGCAGATCTCACAAATTAGTCTATATCTTAAGGACCCAGGAAGAGTCCTTTCCAGGTTACAGTGGGCATTCACCTCAGTGTAGAGGTGCTTGGTAATGCTTTCTCCCTCTCTGTCTCCAGATGCACTGAGAACAATTCAATGTCAGTTATCTGGTCTGGGCCTAAAAAACAGGTAACTTTTGCTCTTTCCTGTAACTTCTGGGCTTCAACTTTTCAATTTTTTTTTAAATTTACAGTGTGTGTGTGTGTGTGTGTGTGTGTGTGTGTGTGTGTGTGTGTGTAGAGGTCAGAGGACAACATTTAGGAGCTGGGTCTCTCTTTCCATCATGTGGGCTTTAAATATCAAATTTAGGCCATCAGCCTTGGCAGCAAGCGGCTGAGCTAGCAAGATAGCCCTATTTCTTTATTACTGGTTATTCCTTGATATATTGAACAAGCATTAATGTTTGCACATTGTGCTAGATGCAAGGATAAAACTTTTCTTTTAACTTCAAAATATAAAGTTACATTGTCCGTGCTAAACTAGGGCTTTGTCTAATAACTGCTGCCTGAGACATAGCAGAGACTTAAGCAAAGGAATCCAGGAGACAGAACTGAGCTCCTATAGAGAGCAAGACTTCTGTAGAGAATGATGAGAGATGACAGGGACTGAGTATGGAGCAGGTGTTGAGTCAGGTAAGCACAGGTGTGGCTTGGGGTGGGTATCACAGTATGGGGAATGGATTACAGATAAGACTGTGTTCCCCACAACACAACACGTGGGTTTATCTGAAGGGACAAGCAAAGAGGGGAAAAGGAGAACAAGAGTGTGGACACCTGGAAGAAATGGGATCTAACTTTTAGAGTATTAGCACTCTCTCTCTCTCTCTCCATCCTTTCCTTCCTCCCTTTCTCTCCTCCCTCCATCCTTTCCTCCCTCCCTTTCTCCCACTCTCTTGCCTTCCTACGTTCCCCTTTCCCACTTCACCTCCCATTTTTCTCCATTTCCTTCAGTGATTAGATGGCCCAGTGAGTGGAAAAAAATGTTCTAAACTAGATGTGGTAAGATGATGCAGACGGGGAATACAGCGGGCTCTTCAGACTGCACTGGGGCTCTGGTGGGCATCAGAGCTGACTCCCAGCTGCACAGGGGTGGAAAGTGGAGGGGAATTCAGATGCCTTTGTGCTGCAAGTCCTCAAAGACATTTCACTCAGGAACTGTGAGGTGGAACTGTAACCTAGAGCAAGATACTTTCTGGCCCGTTCCGTTCTCTTTCATTTAAGACTAACCGTCTTCTGATGATGCCAGAACAACCATAGCACAAGACTCCAGAGCAAGCATTTGTGTACTCACTAAGCTGGCGTTGCTGGATTGTTTCTGGGGGCCAGAACAGGTTTGTAGCCCCAGCAATGTCCCTCGGAAGAGGCAATGTATAGAAAGCAGACAGTTTGAATTCAGTTTAAAGAGTGATTCCAGGATGACTGCACTGCATCAACTATCTTTCCTAATAAACTCTTGCAATCTCTTCTACTAGCACTCATAAGCCACCATTACATCTGAAGGGATGTTCAAGATCCTTTTAGGGACAGAGATAAACAGTAGTGTGTCCTCTTTCTTATGTAAAAATATTCTCCTAAATGCCAAGCTCTAAGAAGACTAATTAATATAAGACAATCTTCTTAAGGCAAAATGATGCAGAAGTGAGTGTGACCAGGGCAGGGTAATACCTCCTTCACAGCTCTGTGGCAGCAAAGAAGCACAGGCAGTTGTTACTGTACGTTGCAGTAACAAGCAGTTGCAGTAACGTTTTTGCTGAAAGGTTAGGCTGATAAAATAGTTCCTTATTTACTTGTTGGTTTGTTTAGTCCATAGCGAACTTTCCAAATTTCTTTTTTCAATACTGGTTTGAATTTTGAGATTTTAAATTATTTTTAATTTTGTGCCTGTGCATTTTTTATGTATAGTGCAGGTACACTCTAGAGCATCTGGTGAGAATGTAGAATCACCTAGAATTTGGAAATAGAAACCACTGAGAGCTGCTTGAAATAGGCGCTGGGAACTGAGTGCTTGCCCTCTTGGTCACTAAGTCATCTTTTCCCCAGAAGTATAATTTTTATGTACTAAAATTTATCCATTCTAAACAGGCAGCTTGATGACTGTTGATAAACGTATATAGTTAAGTAACCCCATAACAATCAACTATAAAAAGTTCTCTGATGCCTTTCTGTGGCTAAATCTCTCCTCCAATGTTCATCTTTCTAGGCTCACAGTTGGGCCTTTTCTAGAATATCATGTTGGTGGAACCACTCAGGGTGTGTAGTCTTTTGAAGTTGGCCTCTTTCACTTAGAATAATGAGAGTAGTACCCTGTGGCATAGATGATTTGCTATTCTGTTCTCCAGTTGTTAGGCAATTAGATCATGTCCAGCGGTTGGCTATTATGTAAAATGGCCCTGAACACTCACAAGAGCTCATCATGTCAGTATGTATTTAATTTCTTCTGATCAAATGTTCATGAGACCCAAGTATTTCCAACAGTGCCTGTTGTGTTTTACATTCTTATCAGCAATCAGCCAGAATTCCAGTTCCTTCCTGCCGTCACCAACACGCGATAGTGCACATCTTTTAAATCTCAATTACATTCATCATCCATAATATATATCGCATGGTAACTAAGATATCCCCAATGGTATATATAGATAAAAAGACATAGATACAAGTCTAGGTCTAAGTCTATGTAGAAAGACATAGATATATACATAGATATAGATATAGATTTTATATCTACTATAAAGCCAATCACCAACTCTTTGGTGAATCAAATTGACAAAAACTGAAACTTCAGTTTTCATTAGTATCTCAATAAGGTTGAACTAAAATTCATAAATAACCTTGTCAAATAACTAAGCCAGGAAAATTAGATGCATGCTTCCTTGTCTTTTCAAGGAATATTCCATCCAGTGAACTATACCCTTGTTTAACCCCCCAAATCCCATGGCTATTGTCTTCCTGACATAAGGCTTTTCATTCCAGACCTCCCTGATACTGTGCTGTAACAACACAGAACACCCACTTTCCCAAACATGCATGACCTCCCAGGGGCACACCTGCTTCCTCTCCCCCTCCCCATGCTCTTGCCCTGGGAACTGAACCTAGACACTCACACTTGCTGGACACTAAACTAAGCCCCAGGCTTGAGTTCCTTCTGAAGATTGGTGTCTGTTTCTCTGCTTCCACCTCCCCTCTCCCCTTCATCTCTCAGAGGTTACTACGACCTGCTCTGTGTTGTTTCTGTGCTCACGGAAACTCTATCTTCAAAGCACCCTCTTCTGTACAACCATAGATGTACTTCAGTGCTAACTCAAAACTTGGCATAGCAGCTCAAAAAAACCTCTCCAGAAATCAGACCCACAGGCACCTCAGCAGTGCAATGGCATACATTTTACAGCTCATTTCCAGGTCACGGCTCTGCCTGACAGATAGAAGATGTCAGTCAAGTGTACCCAGGATCTGATGATAGAATTTCTGTCAGTACTTCCAGATATACAAGAAAGCATTTGGAGGAACTTACCAGCCAATTTTGAAGTATCTGTAAAGAAGCCTTTATTTTTATTTTTTGAAGTTCCAAAGTCATACCAAGCAAACATGATTCTATTCAAGGTCAGCAAATCCAGCAGGCTAGGCCTGGTTCTCTAGGGTGTCACAGAAATAACCCCTTTCAATGTTCCTTTTTGCCAGTTTGAACAGTGTTGCTCCTGTTATGGAGAGACTCATGCATGGTGGACCCCTGACTGGGATAAGGAACACTGTGTTGGTAGAGTGGGAAGATCTGGCCTCTGATGCAGCTGCACACGTTCCAACAGGTTTTAAGGTCGAACCTCTCTGGGAGTAGCTTCCTCATCTTACACGTGAAGATCACTATAGGACCTTCCCACCTCAGAGAGCCTGTGTCAGTCAAACATAAGAGAGAATGTAAGTTGTCTCTATAATGAGCCATATGGCTACAGGAAGCCAGGACAAACTCATACTCCAGCCGAGTTCTTTGGGTAAAACAGAGAGATACAGTCGGCCCTTTATCAGAAATTAGAGGCCAAGTGCTCTTGGTGAGAATACAGTACAGTCCACATTGTCTGGAGAGAGGATACACAGGAAGACTTCAGCTCCTCAATAATCACAAGGTCTTCCATCCACAAAACCAGAAGTTTAGTCTGAATACTCCTCACCCACTGACTGTGTCAGCATGGTAGCGCCTTCCTGGATTTATAAAGGCAGGACTGCCACAGCAGGTAATTTCATCTGCCCAGATAAAATACCTATTTACTTCTTGAAACTCAGTGAATCATAGACTCACCCAAAGGGAGAACTTCAAGTTGCCAGCAGAGTCAATACTGCTCCAATGACCACAAGCCAAAACAAAACAGGAACTAATAATGTTCCCTGAACCTGTACTCGTCCCATTAGCAGACAGGAGAGAAGCTATTTCCACGGAGTGACAGGTAGAGCTACTTGTTCGGAATCTGAAGCACTACCTCCACTGCTCTGACACCATTAGGTTGCCTTCACAAGCCTACTTTCTGCAGTTGCTACACCATGACAGAATGAACAAGACTTATTCATCTGTGGCTTTGCAGCTCTTCACCTTCCCTTTCCAGTCAAGCAACAACGGCTTGTTTAGGCTATGGCACAGGCAAATCTCCCCATTTTCTGGTTTTATTTTTAGGCTGGAGGAGCCTCTTTCAAGAAGAAGGATGGTGAGGTGCCCAGGTAGATGAATATGAAATCCTACCTTCTTTAGCAAAGCCACAAATCCCTTCCATTTTCTAAAATCATGATATTTACTAAAAGGAAATCTTGACTTCATTGTAGTGTAAGTAAAATGTCTATGCCATACCTCAAGCCCCATATATTTAGAAAGCATTATCTTCTGTTTTAATTAACACTGGTTGAATGCTTGCTACCACTATAGCTTGGTTGTTTCCAAGAGTTGTCTAAGAATCTTATAATGAAGTAGTCTATTATTAGCTCAGCTTTTAGATTAGGAAACTGAAACAAAAAGTGCTATATAAACTGTCACAAAGACGAAAATGTAGGAATAAAATTTTGCTCTTGGTCTGACCTGACTACACCTCTGACCACCGTTCTCTCTCCTAAGCTTTTCTGGCAATGCTCACCTTTCTTTGTCTTTAGGGTCACATTCACTCAACAAATCTTATTTGATGGCTTGTTACACCACATGAACTCAGAAGCTAGGTAAACAATGTAAAATTCTCCATGCCCACAACTGTCTCCATTTCTTCCAGTATCTCACATCCAATGTTTGGATTCAGGTGCCAGACTATTGGTCAAGGGTGGTCCTCCTTGGTGGAATAGTGTAGGCCAGAAAGATGAGCCTCTTGGCTCTTCCATGACTGGAAGGTAAGTTATCCTGGTTCTAAGTATGTCTATGGTCCATCTAATGCTTAGCCCTCATCCTGGGCTTCTGATGGTGCCAGAGAAAGCTTCTTCCCCATTAATTTGCCTTGAACTAGATCTTGGGTTGTTTCAGTGAATCCTTACCTATGGAGGATTTTCATTAAAATGTAAGTTTCATGAAGATAAATCCACATCTGTTAGACTATGGGTGGGTCCTGAGATCCTAGGACAGTGGCTGCTTTTTTGCAGGTCTTCAATAATGGTGGTTGGTAGACAGGATGAGGTCCTTGAGCTCATCTCCAGACTGGCTCATGGCTTTGTTCCTGCTGGCTAGAATTCTGGTATACCCTTCCCTTTTCTCTAGACTTAGCATGTCTACATGGACATTGTAGGAGACACCACAGGTCCCTGGATGTCGTGATTCCATATGGCCACCAGCACTCAAATCACTG
The DNA here is from genome assembly GCA_902729485.2 of Mus minutoides. NCBI lineage: Eukaryota > Metazoa > Chordata > Mammalia > Rodentia > Muridae > Mus > Mus minutoides. Next base: position 884,532 of record LR749991.1, on the reverse strand, counting down.
TGCCTTATACAGCAGACCATGTCACCTAGGAGCACTCATACATGAGCACACAGTCCAGTTCTACATCCCTTTAGTCTGCCTCGTTTACCCTGATAGCTAGTCACTGTCTCATGTTCTTGGTCTTATACAGTCATATACACAACCATGTGAACCTTCAAGGTCTGTGTTCAAAGCCAATCATCATTCTAGAAACAAAACTGGATAAGGTACAGTACAGGAGATAAACATGATGGACTTTAATCTTCCATCAAAGTAGTCTAAAGACATGATGATACAGAAAATAACTATAATGCTTTAAATTTTTATTTGATATATATATTTATATATTTATATTATAAATATTTATATTATATAACATTTTATATACATGCACTAGGATCAAAACTATGAGAAGAAACATTAAAAATAAATTTTTAAAATGGCTGGAGGGGTCGGTAAGCAGTTAAGAACACTTGCTGCTCCTGCAGAAAACCTGAGTTCACTTTCCAGCACGAACCTCATATGGATCAAAACTATCTATATCTCTGGTTTTAGAGAAGCCGATACCCCCATTCCAGTCTCTGTAGGCAACTGTTCTCATTTGCATATACCTATATATAGATACACACATAATTAAAAATAATAATAAAATACTGTCTAAAATCATTTTAAAGCAAAAAGTAACAGGAGTAACCTTCTGAGCTGGATTGGGGTGATTAAAATTTTTCACCTATATTTTCTGTGTATTTGGAAATTGCCGCATGAAGCACGTATTACTTTTATAGCACCAAAGAAGCAGAGAATGCAGTGTTGGCGCACACCTAGTCAATACCTGTCAAGCTTCACAGCCATTTCGTTGTGAGTCACTAGCCTACAGTTGCCAATGAATCTCATTGAATAAATAGGATAGATCTAGTTTGTGTTTCAGTGTATCCTGTCTTATTTGAACAGGCCCACAGGATGCAGTAGTCTGCCTCCTGCTCACAGGACACAACTGAAGCCTCTATCACATTTTGTTAATTACACTTAGGCATGGACCTTACTCATTTCTTCCACAAGACTCCCAGCTAGCTCCCTAAGGACATTTCTCAAATGCCTCACTTGTGATGGTGCAGGAACTGGTATGTCACAAATGACTATTACCTGAGCTAAGGTTTCTATTTCCAGGAAGTGACACCATGACCATGGCAACTCTTATAAAGGAAAACATTTAATGGTGGCCAGCTTTCAGTTCAGAGGTTCAGTCCATTATGTGGGAAGCATAGTAGCACGCAGGCAGACATGGTGCTGGAGAGGAGCTGAGAGTTCTCCATCTAGATCCTCAGGAAGAGAGGGTGACCCTGGGCCTGGCTTGGGCAGCTAAAACTGCAAAGTCCACCCCCCACTGACACACTTCCTCTAACAGACCACAAATGCTCCAATAAGACCACCTCCTAATAATACCACTCCCTATAAGCCTACAGGCTTACTTATTCAAACCACTACATCTATGCAAATTGATTTTCCATGTATACAAATGGGTCACAGAGCAGTCAGTCTCAGCTGAAATAACTCTGGAAAATAACCTAGTGATCCACTTGAAGCCATCTAGTCTTCCAGTCTTTGGTCACAAGGTTCTTCCCTTTCCTTATATGGGCAGAAAGATACTTTGCCTTTGAGAAAACAAAGAAACTGAGGCTGGAGAGAGTTCAGCATCTCAGAGCAGTTGCTGCTTTTGCAGCATACCAGAATTCCATTCCCAGCACCACCTGACAGCTAACAAATGTTACTCCCGTTCCAGAGGATGCAATACCCTCTTCTGGCCTCACAAGGCACTGCACACACATGGTGCACAGACATGCACATAAGCAAAATATTTATACACAAAAATAAAAAAGAAATAATATGTTGAAAAGAAGAAAAGGATGTCTACAAATATAAAATGAGCAAGCACTCCTCTTCTGGGCAAAGCTCTGAGAGTGGAGCTCTTTGAGAGTGGGCAGTTGACTCTCTGCATGGTCTGAGGTTTCCTAAATGTCACATGGGATGAAATCTTGCCCAGATAGCAGACACCACAGGTTGGGTCACGGTGATTTTCATAGTCCATCAGCTCACTTTCAGCCTTCCCCAACCTAGACCCACTCAACATTCCCTCCACCAAGCAGGGACTGAGAAGGTCACAGAGTAAGTGATTCCAACATTTCTTCCAAACATTTCTCAGGAGAGGGTAGGAGAGCAAACAGTCTAGATAATACTTGGACTACCATTTCTCTTTTAATAAATTTGTATTGGATGTAGTGCTGATTAGAAAATATGTAACACAAAGAAAACATGAGGTCATAGCTACTAATGCCATCCTAAGTGGGATACAATCAACTTAAAAACACTTAGGGTAGTTTAAGTATACTTAAGGTACTTTATAAAGAACCACAGAGTTCTTTATAAAGAACAATACTTTATACACAAATAATACACTTAGAAATTTAAAACTCTATGAGAGTCTCTCTCTCTCTCTCTCTCTCTCTCTCTCTCTCTCTCTCACACACACACACACACAAACACACACAGAGCCATGAAAGTACGAAAGAGATGCTGGGAAGAAGACTTTAGTGGGAGAAAATGGGGAGCAAGTCAGAACAATAGTGAGTAAAAAGATGAAAATTCACTATATACTTACGAAGCTGCCAAGGAATGAATCAAATCAACCAATATTAATTATGTGCAATGAAACCATTGTGTGTGAGGTTTGCTTTTAACTTAAAAAGTAAAAGAGGGGGCTAAAGAGATGGCTCACTAGGTAAGAGCATGCACTTACACTTGGATCCTCTTGCAGAGGACTCAAGATCAGTTCCCAGTGCCCACATCAGATGAGTCACAAACACCTGTAACTCCAGATCCAGGGTGTCAGGCCCCTAGCCTTCATGGGCATCTGCACTCACATGCATATATCCCAACACACACGCACATACATAATTAATAAAATAGAATAGCACAGATCATCCATAGGTTTCAGTTCCATGCTGTTATGTATAATTCTTGTTATTATTCCACACACATTCTCTGAGTTCATGCCTTGTCTATACTAAGCCCTATTCCTTGGACCAGATTACATCTGAATCTTTATAGTGGGAACTGTCTAACAGGGGAGGGACTCAACAGAAAAGAAATGCTTTCCTTCTTTCTTTTTTCCTTTTCTTTCCTCCCTCTCCTTCCTTCCTTTCCTTTTTGTGCTAATATGCTGACAATCAAACCCAGGGCCCCCTACACACACTTGGCTGCCAAATTACACACTCAACCCAGTGATCAACCTAGCAAGACACTCCAAAGCTGTCAGCACAACCCCTTTATACCTGCAAGACTGGGCCCAGACACATCCATTCAGCAGGCACATCCAACCTACCCCCAAATAATGCTCCTCCATATCAACACATTGTCAATATCTTCTGTGTTTTTATTAAAAAGAAAACCAATTATTTGGGTTTACTGTGCTTTGTAAATGTTTTGCTTTGGATCAAAGCATGACAAATGCAAGCTGCAGATCCCCCGAGTTTGCTCTCTTCTCTTACCACAATCTAGATCTCAAAATTGTGAACAATTTTCAAATTCGCAGACTTCAGAGTTTGCCAGAATGTCCTCAACAGTTTGTTAGACACAAAGTGTGGAGTCCTGACCCCAGCCTCTGCTGTCTCCACTCCCAAAACTCACTTAGAGAAGCACGTGTAGACTCAACTCTGCAGCGAGCCGTTCTAGAACCTTAACATGTTTACATCCTCAATAGGAATACCTGTGCCTTGCAGGCTGACAGAAAGAGAGAAAAAAAAAGGAGAGAGGATAAAGGAAGGAGAGAGAGAAAGAAATACAGAGAGGGAAGGGGTAATGGAGGGAGAAAGGAAATAGGAGAAAAGGAGAGAGAAAAGGTGGGAGAGGGCAGAAAAGGAAGGAAAAGAACATAGTTGGTATCTGCATCAACTAGAACCGGAAGAACCTGGGCAACAAAATAAATAATATAGAAATGGAATATAAACCCAGAGAATAAAACAGACTACATGAATTCAGGCTACATGCATCAACAACCTAGTAAATAAACAAAAGGGATAAAGTTAAAAATCCATACACCTTAAAAAGATTATTTGACCTCAAGGGAGAATATAGCGGCCACTCGTTTTGTTTTGTTTTGTTTTGTTTTGTTTTGTTTTTTGAGACAGGGTTTCTCTGTGTAGCCCTGGCTGTCCTGTAACTCACTTTGTAGACCAGGCTGGCCTCAAACTCAGAAATCTGCCTGTCTCTGCCTCCCGAGTGCTGGGATTAAAGGCGTGTGCCACCACACCCAGCTATAGCGGCCACTCTTAAATAGTGGCCTAGACACATCCTTCAAAGATATGCTATAGAAGGAAGATAGATACATCAGGGGACCTGGCCAAATACTATTTAAGCCAGGTCAATCCCGTCCCATGTTGATGATTTGAACCTCAACAGAACAGAATAAGAACAGCATGTTGCTTTTAAGTTCTTCCTCCCTCAAGCCAAGTATGATCATGAGAAAAACATTCAGCTACCAAGGATCAGCCCACAAGATAGATACCTGGCCCGGATTCTTCAACACATGAAAGTGGTCCAAACCAAGCCATGTGGAGTCACATGCTGTATGAGCAGACTAAGGAGATCTGACAGCTAGAAAGGATGTGCTACAATCTAAGACAGGGTTCTGGCTGAGTGGAAAGACACTGAAGCTATCCAAATATGGAATCACTTTTATCACTTTAACTGATGCTTGAACAGATACTATACTTGTTTTTAGCCCAAGGGCCCAGAAGCAATAACTTTATCAAAATCAAACAAACAAATATGTTCCAGGTTACTGATCACCTCCACCGAGTGAAGGAAAAGTCTAATGGAGATTCACAATAATTAAATGGTGTACAATAATTAAATTATTGTCACAAGGCCCCATCCACCTACATGGAATCCTAACATGTGCCAAGGAAGAGAATATGGAGTGCTGGCGAGCAAATGAAGGACTACCATGGGGCCTGGCCACACGCTCTCAGAAGCAAGCCTCCATTCCGCAGACTCTGTGGACTCTTCAGGCATCTGGGTATCGTCTTGAGCAGGCTGCCTGCTTCGCATATGGCAATCATGGCATCTTATCTTGCCTGTTCTCCCAAGTGTAGGGTGTGTGTGGCAGTGGGTATCCTCGTGCTTTTTCTTTGATTTGATCTCAGCCCTGGTCTACTCTTTCAACGGAGTCATCTACTAAAAAGTTGTTTGATGGTTGCTAAGAAGGTACCAGCGAGGTCAGATGCCTTGCTTGTTCCAACAATACAAAAGGGTCAGCCCATGCTGGGCTGAGATGCAGCTCCCTGGGAGAACACTGATCTAACATACATGAGGCCCTGGGTTCACTTTCCAGCATCAGAAAAGAACAAAAAGGCAGCTCCTTTTCCATAGAATCCTGCTCAAGCTGGTTACAAGGAAAGCTTTTCAATACCTCTGCTCTGAGAAGACATGAGCATTGCAAATGGGCTTCCTTCTTCCTTCCTATCTTACAATTCAGCTCTTAAATGTTTTCTCTCTCTCTCTAGATCTATCTTGTTGCATTTCTCGTCTTTCCAATGGAGAAAACAAAGTCCTATGATGTACAGACCTTGTCTCCCACCACACTCTCACCCATACAATCGCAGCAGAGTTCATTTCGCTTTTGTACTTTCACATCTAAGAAGCTATGAATACATGACCCTCTGTGGGTGGATCCACTTACTCCATCCCAGGAGACTTGGCCTGACGTGGAAAGTCTAGTAACATTTCTTTTAAAAGAACAAATATTGTCTGTTGCTAGATATTGCTTAGGGCCTTATGCATGCTCAGAAGTGGCCACTGAGCCCCACCCACAGCCCTCTCCATATTCTATCTAGTCTACTGAACAATATAAGACAAGCTTACTGCTCTTCAGAGGTTTTGGGTGGTCACAGTAGGTGGGGTGAACATGTGTGTTCATTTTCCTTCTTCCCCAGTGCAGCAGTTTTTATGACAGAGACATATGGCCATTTAGATGCTGAAAATGCTTTCAGGCAAGAAAGCAGTTATTGATGGGCTCATTCTGGCTAAGTATTACTGTGATCAGGCCTCATTGTGCATTTCACACAGCTCAGAACTGAGAGACTTGAAGGACAAATCATACGAACACAGATTCAATATTTGATCCCACTAAAATCGATCATTGTTTAACCCGATGAAATGCAATTTCCTTAAATTATCTTTTCTCATATCAGTCTTAAGAAAGTCTCATTTTTCTGAACTGATTACTCCTTCCTGAAACCATCTTCATTTAATTATAATCCACTTGCTGAGTTGGTTTGGGGCTGATCACCTGGACAAGAGGATGGATACTATTTATTTCTTCTGACTGAAAATCTCAGACTCTGATTGACAACATGTTCATAGGCGACCAAGTGACTCAGAGTTACAGAGACTGAAAAGTCGTTTGTGCACATAGCATATGGCATGGTCCAGCTCTAACACTATCTATACCATCCCCGAGTCTGTCTTTTCGTCCTGTTTGAGGAGGTAATGAATTCCTTTCAAGGCTGCAGCGGGCACTGCTTTCCACGGTTCAACTGATGTGTATCAGCCTTCATGAGGCTGGAGATATGTCTTAATTGTATCCCGGTTCCATTGGATTCCTTCCCCTTTCACGCACCCAAATGATTTCCATTGTTACGTCGCTCAGCTCACCAGCTTGTCAATTGGGGAACGAGCTCTTGCCTCTCTTTGTTTAGCATTCTGGCCAGAGCCCAGGCCCTATTTTCCAAGCACTTAATGAGCTTGGCCATTTCTGGCTTGTGACCACCAGCCCCTCCCTTTGTACATTAGGTCTCCTCTGGATAAGAACTGAATGCGGCAGCACACTAGGCTGTCATGCAAGGGATAAACTACTATTTGGAGATAAAAAACACAGTGACATTGCTTTGCTCTGTTTGTTTTTGTTTTTTGTATATGTGAGTTTGCATTTAACTTTTGCCACACAGGAATGTGAGTGGTTTTAGCTGAATCTCAGGTGTGTGAGAAAGATCCGAAAGCAGAAGAATGGAAAAGTCAAGGGTTTTGAGAAAAATTTAATTAATATATTTGGAAGAGTGTACTCACCCATCGAATGGGAAAGCAAAGCATGTTCCATTGCTGCTTCTCTGCCTTGGTTTTTGAGATGAAGAGATGAAATCTCTTACAGAACCTTATGTTCATGTTTCAGCAAGCCCCCAGGATCTGCCTGTCTTTGCCCACCAGCACTGCAGTTATAAGTGTGGGCCACCAAGTCTGGCTTTGAAGTGAGTGCTGGGGACTTGTGCTGGGATTCCAGCTCTCCCCATGCGTACACAGCAAACACTCTACTAACAGCCATCTCCACAGCCCAAGTCATGAATTTCTAAAGAAGGCTTGAGAGTGGAAAGAAAGCACACAACCTGGTAGGGTAGAAACTTGGCCCTCACTCCCGCTCCGACCCTTAAGGTACACGACAAAGATAGAAACCCCCAGGGAACTCAATTATAAGAAATAAATATTAATTGTAACATACAAATAGCAAGCAGAGATCAGAAAATGAAATAGACTTTTCCCCCTCTTTCATCCTTAAAGAAATAAACGCAAAATGTTGCCTTTTCTTCACCATGATGACCCACACATTTGGAAAATGCTTTTAGTGCCATTCAGACCTTTAACAGTGTTCTCAGTACAAAGGACAGAGCACTCACCAAACAGAATCCTTATCCTGAGATATAATCTAGCAGAGTAGGGAATGGATAAAGAATGAATAAATCCATGCATGAATGAATGACAGATGGAAATGAGTACTATGGGGGAGGGGGAGGGAGAGGCGTGATATGCACAACAAACACAAGATGGGCTGGTTTGCCATCATTGGGACAGTCAGGGAACACTCCTTTAATACAATGACATTTAAGCAAGAACTGGAACAAGGGACAAGCACAAGGCAGGGTGTCTGGGGGACAGGCATCCAGAGGAGTGAAAGATCATATACAATGGAACTTCATACAATAGTCTTGAAAGGTTCAACAGTCTATCAGATCCCAGTCATAGATACCTTCTCCTGTAAGTCCAGAACAATGATTTTGTACTTTATGCAGAAATCTGTTGAAAATGTGTTACCTAATCTTCTCACCTATCAGAGATATGAGCTGTTAATGAAATCTCTGATCATTTGAATGTATTTGCTCATATACACACTCAGTGTGTACACCATTTAGCAAGTCTATTCTTCTGCTTATACCCTCCAGCTAGGCACAGTACCAGACGATGAGAATACTATGTGTGCAGAGCAGACAAGTCTGTGCCATTGTAGACTCACAGCCTGATGAGGGTTGGGAAAAGGTGTTGGGGACTATGGGAACTAGGAGCTAAGACAGTGTCTGTAGGTTTCTAGAGGACAAGAAAAGATTTTACAAGGAAGTGACATGGAATTCATAAGAAGAGAACATTCTAGAAAGTAGGCAGAAAACCCTGAAGTAGAAGGGAGCAAATGGAGTTTGCTATATTAAGAGAGACACATCAGGATCTCAGAGAGTGATGAAAAACAGCACAAGAGCTCAGACTGGACACCTGGGTGGAGATCAGGTGTAAATGGGCTTGGTGTGGTCTTGACTAGATGGGACACTGTTAAAGAGGCTTTAGACAGGACAGCAATGGGACCAAATAAGCAGTATAAAACAACACTACTGGCTGCACAATGGGAAATAGGGCCACAAGGTAATGTTGTAGACAGGACACTGCAGGCATTCAGATAAGAGACTTCCATTGCCCTGACACAGAAAATACCAAGGGAGATTAATTGCTATTAAGGAATAGAATGAGCTGGTTTGGGGGATGGACTCAATTGCAGGACACAATGATCTGCTAGGGGACTCCTACTTGGTTTTTGAAGTCATAATATTCTATTCATTTCATTATATGCATAAGCAGCAAAAAAAAAAAAAAAAAGATAAAGACACCCAAGCTCAGGCATCAAATACAAAAACCTCTCTTTTCTTTGGTAGCTAGGCTGTTTCTAAGTCATGTCTGGATCCTAGATTTGGAATTCATGATACCCACAGAGTTCAATAGCTCATGGCTGAGAAGTCAGCAGGCTATACCAGACTCCAGAAAAATGAGTTCTTAGCCAAATAACTCCTCTGTTTCAACTCCATTAGGATGACACTTAGCCAGTCATACCTACATAGATACCAAGCCAAGTGGCTGACTCATTAGCATTCTCTTTTCAAGAGAACATAAGCAAAGATGCTTTTTAAAAGGATAATTTTTAATAATGTGTACTGGTGTGTAGGTATGTACATGTGCTTGTAGGGGGACTAAAAGAGATCAGAAGAAGGTATCAGGGCCCCAGAAACTGGAGTTACAAGCAGTTGTAAACTGCCCAATGTGAGTACTGGGAACTGATCCGTGTGACAGCTGCCCAATCTCTCCAGCCCCACAAAGATCCTTTTAAAAGAAAACAGAACACAATAAGACATCTAATCCACAGGCGGAGCAGAGGCAACAATCTGAAAGAGTTTACAGTGTAGCACTTAGGTTTGAAGAGTGTGGGGGTGGGGATGAAAGATCAGAGACCTAATGTCACAAACAAAAAGCCTTTATATTAGTCCACCCTTCTTTAGACAGTAATGAGGGTGGAGAGGAAAGCCACTCACTGTTTTTGCAATGCCAAGAAGAGCTTGAGAAATGACTTCTCAGAAGGGAGCAGGTACGAAGAAGCAGCTTAGCATCCGTGCAGACACGCTCCTCCTGGGCACAAAGGGCTGCTGTCCAGACCACATGGAGGATCCAGGAAAGGAAGGGTTCTAAGTGATCTGACAATTGGGTGAAGCTGTATGGATTCTTACATGTCCCTCTGGGGAGAACCTCAGTGAGGTTTATTCCCCTTAAGGGGCCAGCAGTGCTAGGATACTTCTTGCAGATGACAATGAATAAATCCACATAAACCCAATTCCTTTCCTCGAGTATGAGCACACATGCATTATTTAGTCTGCTGCCTATGCTTCCAAACCAGAACACTATAGAATGGGGACACACCTTTCCATGCCAAGCAGCAGCAGGATGACATGGAATGTTATAAGTCTATCTTTCTGGAGCAAATATCTTTAAAAGGATATTGAATTGACACCACACATTTCATGGTGTACAGGGAAAATCCATGAGAAGTTAAGGATGGAAAACCAGCTGTCAAACATATTTTGGTTTTGCGATTTCCCACCATTCCCCTAAGGGAAGATGTCTTGGTGAGGTGGGCAAAACTGGGTCACTGTGCATATCAGGAACAACAGAAAATTCAAGTTAAAGACTATAGGCTCTGGAAGCAGCTTCAAGAAATCAAGTAACTGAAATACAAATAGCTAAATCTTGAAAAGCACCATGATTAGCTAAAACACTATAAAGAGTATCACCTAATATATGAGTTACCTTCTTCTTTCAAGAGAAACCCAAAATATAAAAAAAAAATACTGAGATAATACCAGAATTTCCAGCATGGATACAGTGGAGGCAATCAGAACTTTCAGGCAGTGATATAATTGCTTAATTTTATTTTAAATCATATATCATATTTGTTTATAGAAGCAGTGATTAGTGCTGATAAGAGCCATTGTCAGTTCGGACAAAGCAACTCCTTTTACCAGCCCATGAAATGATGGCACAATGTCTCATGGACAGAAGCAGTTAATTGATAAAGAGTCCCCACAAGAATAAGACACTCACACAGAAATGACATCAGTGAGGGACATTGCCAGCTGGGCTGGGCTCACAAAGATCAGGCAGCCCCAGGGCATAAACTAATTAACTAGGGTCTAGAGGAGGCTGTCTCCTAAGTCCCTGGAGGCAATAAACTTCACACAGCAGAATTCTTAGCCTTGATCTGCATTTATATAGGCACTCTGTCCCCAAACTGCCATTCTAGGATTCTGTTAAAAAAACAGAGAAAACAAAAAAGTCAAAAAATTTCTGGCTCAATATTTCTAATATTCCCATAATCACTCCATTTCCTTTGCATTTTGTATGAAGACGAATGCATTTCTTTCCAAATACTCAGAAGCAATTCACAAAAGCACAATTTGCTCTCCTGGAGCATACATAGAGTCACTGTTGAGCTGAAGTTGCCAGTGGTCCCAGGATCTTCTTGAAGCTCTATTCTAAGATGTTTTCCTTCCCTGTGTGGCTAAAGTTATTAACTCAGAGACAATGGGCTAGCCTGCTCTCAAAGCAAGAGGGCCTTCTGTAGCTTTTAGAAAGTTTGGTCCTTCCTTTTTCTTGAAAAAAAATACCCAGTGAATTTCTGGAGAACATGTCAAAGAGTTACAAAGAATGTAAGACAACAACAGGGTCTTAGTCCATGAGTGTACAATGATGAAATACCTGAGACTGGGCAAATATTGGACAATACACCTTGACTTGGCAAGATCTGGAGGCTGGGAACTCCAAAGTGTCACAGGTTTAGGGTTCAGGGATGTATGGTCAGTACTCAAGTGGGTCATGGTTAATACAACCATGACACCACCACCACCACCACTACCCCCGCAGTGTTTATGCTCCGAAGTGCTGGTCCTCTGCTCTCCCCATAACAATAACTAACAACTACTGCACATCTCTGACTCATACATTCTTCATGCACTCTATACTTTACTGTTCCCAGCAATCACGTAAAATAAAAAGTATCTAATAAATGTGAGACAAACATGGTAAGGAAGGCTACCCTTTAATATCTGGAGAGAGCATCATTGAGGAACTCATCAACATTGGGGGCAGAGGATCCCTGTTAGAGACCTGTCCAAGAAATCTACAGAGAAATCCCAGACAAAGGAAATATCTGATTTTCTATAACCTCGGAAGAGGTGGCGGAAACATTTCGCTATGTGATTTAGTTCGACATAGTGTTCTTGACAAAGACCGCAGAATAGCCACGGGCTCCATAGAACCATTAATTAGGGGTTACTGTTTGGCTACTGCACAGACAGCTTCTTAACTCTCAGTCCCAGAGAGAGCTGTAGGGAGGTATGGTCTGATCTCCCCAGGATGTGGTATCTGCTCCTTAACTGTGAGCACCATCTTTAAAGGAGCAGGCCCAAGAATGGTACATAGGTATATGAATAATATGTCCTACATAACAACATCTGATACATCTCTCAGAAGGAAGCCATATTAGATACTGAGCATGGTCAATCAATTGAAACAGTACTCAAAAAAAAAAAGTGGTGAGTGTCTCATTCTTATGGTCCCATGACATGTGCCAATTACATCTTGCTTTTAAAAAGAAGATAATTCATTTAATTCTCATGTCAATTCATTTAACTTTTAAATTGTCATTTAGTAAATGTCAATTCATTTATTCTCCCTCTCCTTTTTCATTTGAGTACAAAAAAAAATCCATTTGAGTACAAAACAAAACAGTACTCGATTAATTCCTGATATATCTTGGAGGATACAGGGCTGGACAATTATTGAACTTAAAAGTTGGGAGGGTAATATCCATTGCACCCTAGCAGCTGATGTCTCCAAGCCATCTCTGTTCTCCACATAAGCTCTACAAAACTCACAGCAATTGTCCTGTCTATTGCCAGAGCTAAGATAACTTGTCTCCTCCTCCTCGCTTGTTGAAAGGTGTGACTTAACTATCTGGAGCACAAGCCAACCAGGACTGGCCACCAATGTTCTTAGTTTCCAGGGAGATCAAATGTCAAACAGATCTAATGATTCACGCCCAGCCTCCTTCCCACCATGAACCCTAGGTGGATATTTCTTCTTATCTAGGAAAGGGACCCAGAAGTCAAGCTATCTCTAGTCCTCAGACCAAGGACAATGCCCTCACTTCTTACCTCCAATATGGAAATGGGCACAGTAATCCCCTAGGGCATCTTCTTGAAAAGTAGGCTCCAGTGAACAGCCTTGAGAGGCTCTGGGTGACTGCATCTCCAACCATCTTCCAGGTGATGACAGACATAATGCTAGATGGTAGGGCACACTTGGGGTGAACAGTGTTCACTCCATAGATGAATGCCTGAGATTCCAAGAGAATATTCACTCAAATATTTAAAATGTTCATTCTGCATTCCAATCCAAGGTGGCTGTGAACTCTCCCCTATTGCACATGTCATTAAAAACCAAATGAGTCTCACAAGTCTTCATTCCATTTTTAGATGTCTCAGTTTGTATATCTCACTCCACCAAGGGAGGCAAACCACATCTCCACACATAATATTAGGCATCCACTCTCACATTTAGCCGTGTGTTCTATAAGGGTCATGTATCCACAGCATAAGCAGTTCATGATTGCCATGTCTCCAAAATGGCCAGACCTTGACATGAGGGTTCAGCAAAGGATTAGCCATCTCTGGCTACTTTAGATGCAAAGTTGTTGCCACTATGTACTGAGGGGGTGAGGGGAGGGAAATTGCTGCACAGATTAAGGACTAAGTACATGCTGAAGGAAACACTTTCCCATGAAAAAGATCAGTTCACATTAGCATATCAATAGGGATAAATAAACAATAGTTAAGATACCTGAAGGCATTTATGCATAGAAGCGTTTCAACAAACTTATCAAATTTCTGTTTATTCTCTCAGATTGTTTGGTAAATTCTTCCTCCTAACATACTTCAAAAGGTTAGGTTCAGCTCAAGTCTACTCTCTGAAATTTAATAAGGTTTTAATGTACTCAGAAATGTAGAAAGGATGACAAGGTTATTTGATTGGCCTTAACCAAAGAACTTTCTAGAACAGCAAGATATTTGTGCTAGGTTTTTATCTCTAAGTCATCTCTTATGTGGAGTGCTTTAAAGTATACTTTGGGGGGAGGTTGTTTGTTTGTTTGTTTTTGTTTTGTTTTCTGTATCATTTGTAAGCAACAACATAGCCTTTCCCACCTTTTTAGGTGGTTGGAGAAGAGAAAGAATGAGAACCACAGCTTGTTAGTGTGGTTCCTCCATTTTAAAGGGAAACTCAGGTCTAGAAATAGGAGTTCTAGGTTAAATCAGAAATACTAAAGATTAGGCCACCACTCTTTGAGTGAGCCTATGAATTGTAGCTGTTAAGTCTAAGGGTTGTTCATTCAACTCTGGGTGGTACTCTATTGTCAGTGTGGCCTAAGACAAGTCAAACTTCAGATTTATCTGCAGAGCTATTTAGATATCGTCTTCATCATGTAGTATAGGGAAACCTGTGCAGCTGTCCATATACACAACACACATACATCTTAGAAGCATGTTACATGCCAGTGTTGGATCTGTGGTCAGCCTTTGACCTTTAAAAAGACTTATTAACCAGAAGTCACAAGAGAAGATCCTACATTAAACACTAAAAATGTGACATTCCTAACAGCCACAGGATAGAAAATCGAGAAGGATCCTTAGGCTATCCTAAGAGTTCACCTTGCCTCAAGTTCAAGCCTGTAAAGTAGTTAATATTCTTTTCCTGTTTCTCAGCTCCTAGGCTAATGAGGCACTTCACTGGGGTACCCAGTCCTTCACCTTGAGTCTAAATGTTCTTTTTTACTTCTAACAGTAAAAAATGGGAAACACTGTGTAAACTTTTAAAACTTTTAAAGGGAAGATATTTACTATTTTTTTAGAACCTTAATTTGGAGGGTAATTTTTGGTTTTACTTTTGGACGTGGTCTTATAATGTAGTCCAGGTTGCCCTTGACCTTGTGAATCACCTCCTTCATCTTCCATGAACCCATATCCATCATGGGAGAATTTCTGTAAATATCTTGTACATCCAAATCTACTATAAAAGTGTTAATAAGTACAATCTTTCTAACTTTAAGATTTATTTTGTTTTTAATTATGTGTATGTACTGTGTATGGGTATGTATATGAGTACAGGTACCTGTGAAGGCCAGAAGAAGCCATTAGAATCTCTGGAACTAGAATTAACAAGTTGTTTTGAGTTTCTCAGTATGGGTGCTAGGAACTAAATTCTGGTCCTCTGTCAACGCAGTACAAATTCTTAACCAATGAGCCACCTCTCCAGTTCCCTCAATTATTTTTTTAACACCTCATGCATGACCTATAATCATGCTACAAAGAAAATTATGGTTTTGAACTGCTACCATCATGGAGAAAAATTCATCTCAGTAAACCATGAAACTCAGACATAGACAGATGAATTATAGATGAATGAATAAATAATAGACCAACTGCAAATATATGATAGATTATATATATATGTATATATAGATATATACATATACATATACACACACATACATACATATATGATACATAATTGGCAGATAGACATGTAAATGCAAGTTTAGATAAAGATGGTACAGAAACACACACTCTTGCATAGCTTACTCCCCTTCCCACCTCATTTTTTAAACTAATATTTTACACCAGGCAATTCTACTGTATCTACTCTAATCCAATCCACTCACTGTAGTTTAACTTGTGTTTATGACAGACATAAATAACCCCACAGAGAAGAAGTTGTTCCCAAGTGCTCCCCGACTCACACTGAAATCTGACAACCTGGATTGGTCCTTCCAGGAAAGATGGAAAGAAAACCTCTCAGGATGTTGAGAGCCAAAAGAGCAGGCCTTTCAGACTGTGGTAGCACAAGTCGAGCACCTGGCACCATGGTTTTCTGTGTCCTCACCCATTCCCTTCCTGAGAAACAAAATTCTAAAATGTTTGTGTTCTCTGTCATCAACGGGTATCACAAGCCCAGTGAATATCTGGATTTCATGTTCAGAAATTCAAAGCTCCTTCCTGTCGACAGAGACATGGAGTGGAGTCTCTTCAGAGACATGGAGTGGAGTCTCTTCAGAGACATGGAGTGGAGTCTCTTCAGCTTTGGCAGCAGAACAGAGAGTGGATGAGGAACAATGTTAAGTGATAATCGGGACAAAGAGAGGAAGACCATCAACACAATCTCACTACCAGGAGCTCAAAAGCAGTGGCCTTGGAAGCTGTACTGTGTTGCATGGAATTTAGGGCAAACTTCACAGGTGCAATTCACCATGGTATTACTCATCAACTTAACAGGCTAGTTATAAATAAATGTTTCCAGACTGCAAAACAATATTCAGACAAAGAACTTCTTGTCTGAGAGATGGCTATCTTGCATTTCTATCAGCAGGTTTTGTGTGTGTGTGTGTGTGTGTGTGTGTGTGTGTGTGTGTGTGTGTGTGTGTGTGTGTGTGTGTGTTTCTTCGTCCTCTATCAGTACAGGTTTCTTGGTCACACCTTACTTTATGACCTATTTACTCAGATGATTAACTGTAGATAATAGTCTTGTTCAAGCAAGCCTTTTCTTGAACAGTTGAACAGATAAACTGAAGGTCCCAAGAAGAAGGGCAACCACAGCTCCTTAAGAATCCCCTGCTCCTCCTACCTCCTTATCCTTTGCATGCTGTAAGTACCCCAAGGCCTGGCACTCAGCATCCCCTCCCCCAAAGAGCACTCAAAGAGGGGTTGGGGAGCTTGTGACAGGATCCTTCAGAGAATGAGTGGCTGAGGTTGTTCAGAAGAATCTCTCAAAGTGCCTAAGTGGATACAAAACGGCAGAACAATAAGTATTCAACATTTACATCAGACTCCTCCTTTGCTCCAACCGAAACCAGTAGAACGGTAGCTGGAGAGAGTTAGGATCTACTGTATTTAAACCTTTTAAGACTGTGCAAAAACAACCCTGCCTCCCTCCAAGGATGAGAACAGGCTGTCCTGTGTTTTCATTAACTTCCACTGTTGTGACACATCAAGAGAAAGGAGAAGATAAATGTCAACAGAAGCTGTCATTGAAATGTCTGATAATAGCCTGGAGAGCATCGCTGGCATCCCCAGGTACCACACATCCAAATCAAATGACAATCGCAAAGTCCTTAGAATCTGATATGGGAGTCTATGCCATGGATATTTATACTTGGCTTTTGTAATAAATATCTAATAAATAGTTTTCCCTCATATTGTAGTCAATTGACCTCCAAAGGCAACGCTCAAAATTCTTTCTCTTCACCTCCCATTCCATTGCTGCTGGTCACAAATGCAGAGCCTGTGTACTTGCTTAAGGCAGAAATACAGCACCACTGTGCAGTCAGCTAGTGTTCGTGCCACCCAGCTTACAAGTTAGTAGACTTCTATCCACTCAGAATACACGGGGATGGCAGATTATTCAGCTGGCAAATATTTACATGGACTCCAGAAAAGTTAAGGTCCATCCATTCACTCTCAAGAGCAGAAGAGCACACAACTGCAGCTGAGAAAAGAGATCATTCCCTCAGGCTTTGGGGGGTGGGTAATGTTGGGGGATAGGGGTGCAGAGGGATAGGATGAGGGGAGAGGAAATGAAGGGTGGGGGTGTGCCGCTGAGGCAGAGAATCACATGCTGTACCAGCCATCAAATCAAATCATCAAATCGAAAACAAATCATGAGAAAGAAGCACCAACCACATCAGGTGAACAGCATGTAAGTCAGCCTGGGCTGACATGGAACAAGCCCAGGTTTACAATTCTATTGTTTGTATTATTTGTTATGTAAAAACATGCTGTGACCAAGTAGTAAGAAATCTGCTGAAACCAAATACCCATGAAAAGAGTTACAGAGACAAAGTTTAGAGCTAAGATGAAAGGATGGACCATGCAGAGACTACCCCACCAGGAGGGATCCATCCCATAATCAGTCACTAAACTCAGACATTATTGCATAGGACAGCAAGTGTCTACTTAAGGGACCCTGATAAAGCTGTCTCGTACAGAAGTGGATGCTCACAGTCATCTATATGATGGAACACAGGGCTAGAAGCTAGAGGTAGAACCCCAGGAGCTGAAGGGGTCTGCAACCCTAGAAGAGGAACAACAATATGAACTAACCAGAACCCCCAGAACTCGTGTCTCTAGCTCCACATGTAGCATAAGATGGCCTAGCTGGCCATCATTGGGAAGAGAAGCCCCTTGGTATTGCAATCTTTATATACCCCAATACAGGGGAATGCCAGGGCCTAGAAGTGCGAGTGGGTGAGCAGGGGAACAGGGCAGGGGGAGGGGGAGGGAACTTTCGGGATAGCATTTGAAATGTAAAATAAGAAAATATCTAATAAAAATATTGGGAAAAAAAGAAATCTGCGATTGGTTTTCTATATCCATCATGCTTCAATATTTGGGATATAAAGATGAGAAGAATTATAGATTGAAACAAATTATGACATCACTGCTCTAAATATATTTTCGATTTAAATTTGTTTTGGTTTTGGTTTTTTGGTTTTGGTTTTTTGGTTTTTCGAGACAGGGTTTCTCTGTATAGCCCTGGCTGTCCTGGAACTCACTTTGTAGACCAGGCTGGTCTTGAACTCAGAAATCTGCCTGCCTCTGCCTCCCGAGTGCTGGGATTAAAGGCGTGTGCCACTACGTCCGGCTAAATTTTTTCTTAGATAGAGGTTCACTGTGTTCTCCTCCAACTAGTAATCCTTCTGCCTCAACCTCCTGAGTGTTGGGATAGCAGGTATCTAATGCCATGACTCAATGTCCCTTACTCTGATTGAGACATATTGAGGATTTACTGAATAAAAAGTTGTAAGAATGCAATGCAAAGGTAAGGGCAAACATTTAGGACAACTCTTATCTGAATTTCTTGCTGGAAATTTTCTCAGTGTGCCTAGAGAATCCAGACAACCTATGAGGCACACTGTAGAGGGCTTCCAGAAAGACCAGTGTTGAGATCTTAGAACATAGTTTGTGGCTGATCAGGTGGGCACAATCCTATATAGAGTCATTGTCATGATTAAGTGAAATAAGACATAATTTTATTAATCCTGGAGACCAATGATTGAGTCCCTGGTCCCAAAGATATGGTAGAGAAGGAACCCAGAAAACTTACCAGAAGTGTGTAGCAGGACCCTAAAGTTAACATGAGCTGTGCATCCTTGGATTTAGCCACATGGACAGTTTATATATAGAACAACAGAGGATACCATTTGACCTGTTACCATGGTTTTAGTATTGTTGCTTACTAAATATGACCTGTAGGGTAAATCTCCTTGACTAAGGCATATAAAGAGTTCCAATTAAACAAAAAGCTATGCATATTCCACTGGGCTTAGATCCTCCAGACCCAAGTAAACATAGAACTAGTTGTTTGTTTGTTTGTTTAAGTTGGTCATCTTATGCACTTACTCTGTACCAGCACTAGAGGAACAATAGGATAATGCCCTTGACCTGAGGGAGCTCCATGCTAAATTAGGAAACACCAGACAGTGAGGTCAGGGAGATGCTACCAGGTGCCAAAAGGACATAGTACTCCACCAGAGAGGCTGTGGCCTGAGGCAGTGTTAAGTTTATAGGATCACTTGCCAAGAAAAGGTGGGACTCAGGAAAGGGTTCAACACTTATCAACACACTGTGCAGTGCACAAATGTACACAATGTGCTACCCACATGAGGACACAGTGGGAGCCAAGATGTAACAGAGACTGGGAGGAGAGGCAGAGCTATGTTCATAAGAGCATAGCAATAGAGATCTGTTGTCTCTAGATAATCAGGCATCCCCTCAAATAGGGCTGTGGGGTGGTGATCCTGTAGATACCAGGAAAACATGCACTGGCAAGGGGGTGAGGGGGACCTTCCTTCAAGAATATTCTTCTGTTATATGAAATACAAGAGCTTCCTGTGGGTAAATGTTTTACCACTAAAAAGTAGTTGATTCATTTAAAGATATATGTAAAGATGTAGGAGAATCTCATTGATAAAAACAGTAACAAGAGCCAAGCATGATATAGCACATACCTGTAATCAGAGCATGTGGTAGGTGGAGGCAGGGGGATCAGGAGTTCAAGGCTAGCTTCAGCTCCATAAAATAGTAATTAAATTAGCCACAGTCCAGAACAATAGAAAGTACTCACAATATTTTTAAGGATTCAGCACAAAACAGTTGTATTTTTCGGTTCATATCCACCTAACTAGGTCATGTTACTGTAAGGGAAATAGCCAGTTTCAATCTGAACACAAGATGCTGTGCTGTTCTGGACCATCAGTTAGAGGACAAGTTTGGATGTGTTGCCTAGGTAATATCCTCATTGTGACTGGCCAATGCGCAGGCCCACAGCGGGCCTGTGCTATGGATCATGAACATTCAATGCTATGGATCCAAGGACTCACCATGCTGCATTTACACAAACTAGGAATTAGAGCTGGGAAAGCAGACGCAACAGGTGGAGCACATGCCTTGCAATCGTGGGACCTGAGGGTTGTTTTTTTTTTTTTTTTTTTTTTTTTTTTTTTTTTTTGGTTTGGTTTTTCGAGACAGGGTTTCTCTGTAGATCCCTGGCTGTCCTGGAACTCACTTTGTAGACCAGGCTGGCCTCAAACTCAGAAATCCGCCTGCCTCTGCCTTCCGAGTGCTGGGATTAAAGGCGTGCGCCACCACGCCCGACCGGGACCTGAGTTTTGTCCCCAGAACCTGCTCCTGGGAAGCTTTGACAGTTCCTGACAAACGCAGAAGTGGATGCTCACAATCATCTATAGGGCAGTACACAGGGTCCCCAATGTAGGAGCTAGAGAGAGTACCCAAGAGTTGTAGGGGTCTGCAACCCTATAGATGGAATAACAATATGAACTAATCAGAACCCCCAGAGCTCATGTCTCTAGCTGTATATGTATTAGAAGATGGCCTAGTTGGCCATTATTCGGGAAGAAAGGCCCTTGGTCTAGCAATGTTTATAGGCCCCAGTACAGGAGAATGCCAGGGCAAAGTAGAGGGAGA